>JAQFZW010001452.1:0-26924 GCA_034687055.1 Heteromurus nitidus
TGTAGAGTTAAAGGCAACGAGTTTTTATTTCTATGAGGATGGGCATACAACATTTGACAATTCGAATATTGCATGATATCCATTTTCAGCAACCTTTCTTTACAAGCTGCATGAATATACTGCTTTTATTTTAATTAATGAAAAACAACAACAATTATATGTAGAGCATTGTTGCTTGAAAATCTGCAAACATATTGTTATAAAATTTAGCGTCGGCCAACCACACCATTGGTCATTAACCACGTCCAACTTATTAACTATTGAATTGTTTTCAAGCAGTTTAGAAAGGTCAAGCATATATCAAATTCTAAATTGCAACAAATCAGGTTTAAAATCTATAATCGTTAGTGCGCCTCTGAGACTGTCCAACTTAACGATACCATCTTCGATCATGATGACATGACGGGTGAAAAGTTAACTTTACAATCATACTTTATGAGTAAACTTTAATCATTGAGTTCTAGTGGCATCTGCATCAAGGTAAAAACGTTAACATGAATTAGCGCTTGCTAATTACAAATTGTAAACTGAATTGTAATAAATAATAAACTTCCTGATTTGTGCAGAGCCAAATGTGCTAACGATTTAGTTAAGATTTTAGTATATCTCAAGCGGATTCCAGTCCGATGAGTCTTTGTCTGGAAGAAAGAACACGGGACAACTCATCTTCGAAGATTTCAAGCAAAGCCATGGCTTACAGAATTTTACATGCATATGGATGCTGCGATATGAGTTGCTGCATGAAAGATATAAACATGGAATATAGCATACAAATTCCTATCTATGAGTGTACACACTTGGTAAACAAAATTACGACGGGTCTGAATCTTACACGCTTCTTAGCAATAACAAAGAAGTTGAGTTGAGGGTTACACATATGAAATGAAGAAGAGGTGAAGGGCAATCGGATTATAGAAGTGTTCCTAATAGAAAACAGTTCTTACAGTGAATGCGTAAATAATGAGCATATTATTATTGACTTTCCAGAAAACATATTCAAACGTATACTACTACTCTTGTCGTCAATATTCGCATTACGTATTTTCAGCTTTTTTGACAGGCATAAAACAACTTTCATCGTCATTGTGCACTTTTGGCATGAATGCCAATTTACGAAGATATTCACATATCATTTGAGGTAGCGTGAAATGATAGTTGCATCTCTGAAACGCTTTTAATCGAGTTTGTGTATAGTGGTCCTCCATAATAAATGCATATTATATTAACGTAGCTCAGCTCAGAAAAGCAACGACAATTTATCTTAATGATCAATGACGTACAGAAAGCTACTTGATATTATTAAAAAGTATTTTACACAAACACGGAAAGGGTGTTTTCACTATTTTCAGAATGTTTAGCTTTGAAGATAATTTAGAAAAGATAAGAAGGAAGATAACCTTGCACCGGTACAGTTTTAATAAGAAGAACCAATTTACCATATAAGATGTTATGTAGATATTAATATGCACTTTGTTCCTCGCGCTTCTGTATGTATTGGGCTTGAACAAAAAGAAAAAAATAAGAATCAATCAGAAGCATGATTACATTGCACCTTTGGATTCATGGGTCACAGCCAAAGCACAATTGAAAGAGGAAGGCGCACCCAAACCCAAAACACATCATTCATGCCATAAGCGTGATCTAATATCTAGTGGCAATGGTATGGTACAAAATAAAAAAGTATAGTTGTGCAGAATGGATGCCTGTGCGGATGACGTCAGGGAAAATTACTATTATTATTGTAATTCAGTTACGCATCTTGTTTTCAGCATATGGGAAATGTATGTCATTATATATTTGTTGTTATAGTGTTGATGTTTGAATGTTTGTCAGAATTTGCATGGGATCGCATGCGGCACACTTTATATTAAAATCATTCATAAATGCTATTTTGCATATTATGTGCGCATACGTATATCCTTGCAGTAATTTTCACCTGCGCTGTTACAATCTAATCTCAACGAAATGTTTTTCACCGGTCTTCAAGATCACTGTAACCAGTATGCACTGCAATAGAAAAGAAAAGTAGTTGGTCATCTTATAAAATGCTACATTTGCGCATATCTTCAACATTCATCAATCTCATCATTCCATCCATTCAGAGTCAAGTTATTCAATCTTTCAAACACATATGCACGCATATGGAGGAAGAAGACATGCATGATGCTTCCATAAAATAGGGGACGGGGACAGCATCAGGAACAATTTTTTTATCGAGTCAATTAGACTCGTCAATTTAATTAGCACAGTCGAAATGCTGCCCATGTATTTTTCTGCAGTTGGAAGAAAGGGCCCGAATAGCGTCAGTGAGGAAGTAGGTTACAGCATTGTAATTATGAATAACGAAGTAGCAACTCTATTATCTCACCCCTCTGCAACATGTTGCCTGTCAAATTGTCTCTTCAATTTTTCAAGTGTCAAATACCCTTTAGCGAACACATATCTCTCTAGCTCTCTCTTACACACATGTAGTGTTCCGAACTTCAACGTTCGCAGACAAAGTAAATGTCAGTCGGCAGGCCAATAAAAGACGGAGGCTCTCTTCGTCTTGAGTTTTACTCATGCCCGTCGTCGTGGAAGAGCGAAATGTATAGAGAAATTCGCTTGGTCGTGTAATTCTGCGATTCGTACACTATGCCTATATCAATATAGTTCGTTTGAGGAGGCTTCGGGAGGAAACAAGGGATATAATATGATAAGAGGAGGAGGAGGTTTAGCGAAAGCCTGAAAGTACTATGGCGCTATATATACTCTTCTACTGCTCAGAGATCAAATCAATGAAGTACTATGCTAACAAAAGTAAAACTTAAGGGAAAATATAATATGAGGTTCATGCATACATACATGTCTGGTTTGACATGTAGAAAAAGTAAATACGTGGAAGTTGCACACTTCCCAGATCCCTCAGGACGAACATGCACAAAATTGGGAATTCGGAGAGCATGGTGGTGCTTCACAGTTCAATTACCCTGATAATCCGACCAACATAACATTCCGGGTGAATTAGCTTAGCCATGCTTTCGCAGAACTAGTGACAATTCGACTCAAAGTAGTTATCCCGTCATGTGACACAACAAAAGAAATTGCAAATTAATTCCATGGATAAAATGGTTTCCGTGAAAAGTAGCCAGCCCGTATTAGCTACAGGATTGTGAACAATAATAATTTCTACAACGGCGTAGATACCACGTTTTCAGTAGCTGCCGTTGCCACAAAAATAATACTCCCAAAAACTTCAGTTCCATATTTATTCCAAAGTTGAGGAGTGGAAAGATTAGCAACAGGTGAAAATAGTAATTATTTAGAGCTACTAGCTACAATTTTGTACCCAGTAACATTTTATACGCAAAGATCCTCAAATTTTCATCCGATTGCTGGTGAATGACTCAACCACCGCACGCACGCTCGGGAGTATAGCAACCACAAGTCCCAATACCAATTGACCGTCACACCACCGGATGCATTTTTCTACTCGTCCTTGCACATTAATCTTCTGAGGTAAGCAACTGTAAGAGAAAATGCATATATATACCAAGCGCTGTTACTTCATGTTCATAGATGCTTTCATAGGTTTACTTAGGGAACGATCATGATTTTCAGGATGCAGTCCATTTTAATTTTGCCTAACCGTAATTTTAAAAGATTACATTAATCCAACAAATTGAACTATTTAATTAAAACCAAATGTATTCGTATGCACTTTGTTTGTATGGAATGAGCAATTGACACCTGGGGACCATATTAAGTTATATTGGCAGAACTTAACCATATTAGTTTTTTGAAAAAGATTTTCTTTGCAATGTACGCATGTTTTTCACAGTATGACACTGTTGCATTGACGATATTGACGATGAACCTGACATGCTTAAATGCAATTTGTCATCAGTAACGCAACTACTTTAAAGTAAATTGACAAGGTGCGCCCTAATTAGCTTAAACTAATTATATAAGTAACTAAATCGTAGAATATTTCTGAAGACCTTGTATGACCATATATGTATATACATCTTAGCTCAGACAGGTTCAAGTTCATGTGGATTATTACGGAAGCCATTGTGAAAGTCGGTTTCGTCAAACCACATATGTCCTTGACTAATCTATTGTGAATTTTGTGCGGAGACAATAGGGCTTCCTCATGGACGGGTTGCACTCCACGCTGATGTGCATGTTATATCATTTTCAACAACTTCGTGCCACCTAACCATAAAATAAAAGATATATATAACTAAAACCATTACAAACAAATAGAATATTCATTCGTTGAAAACTTACGTTACAGTTACAACTGGGCTCGTGTAACTATTTTAAAATTTCGACAAGGATTCATATATTGTGCAACTTCCAATAGAATGATGTGACATAATACCCACATTTGTTGCTGCTGACTTGTGTAATTTATACTGAACAATGAACAATGTTGGAGTTGGGATCTGGGATGTACTGGGGTTTCTCTTATCACTAGTATGGGACTAGCTTGCATGTGAATGACTTCTCAAGTGTGAAGTGGTGGTCCATTGAGACCATCGACATGTTGAGGCCTGTGCCATGTGACTTTCTTGCAATTACTTTGTTAGAAGGGTTGAATATTTGTTAATATAATTTTGTACTGCCCAAGCACTTGACATAATTGCAAAATTTATTACATGCGATGGCTTTAATTGTCAACTGGTCAAACTAAACACGTGCATAGGTTTCATACATTTCGGTCACCGAAATTCGGTGTGAAAATTTGGTTGTCTCGCGACATTTTAAGAAAAACAGTGTTTTATGCGACGTACTTGCATTTTATGTATTTTTAATACATGTTTCAAACGATGACTTGGCAACCTATAAATCAAATCCAGTTGATCACTATTAATAGAATATTATAATATCAATAGCATCTAGTTTAATTAGGATATCTACATGTTGATTTGTGTATACACATATGTCACCCCTTCACTCTTACCGTTAATTGCAATATTATGCATGCTCTGTGTTCACGTTTGCCTGACTTAACTTTCCCAGAATTGGTCTAGAATGACTGCAAAATGCAAATAATCAGGAATGCATGGCTGGAATTATTGTTATTGTTCGGTTTCGATTTTATTGCCAGTTGTACCTCGACAGCAATCTGCTAAGTAGGTTTAGCTGAACATGGATACAATAATGCGCATTTTAATTTGTTTTCATCAACATACATGCATGTTAACTATATATTCTCAGAATGCAATTCTGGTATAAATATATTATCTCGTCATATCTGCCCTTCTGTTGCGAAAAATGGAAAGTGGAACTGTGTACGAACCTTTGTTAAAAACTGAGGGTTTAACAATTGCATGCATAACGTGAGTGGGTAGTATTAGTATTGGCAGTCATCATGTTGAAGTAAAAGTAAACACATCCGGATATCAATTTATTTTTTAAGCCAACTACGTTGAATTTTCCTCATCGTATCTGTACGCTCTGGACGAACTGCAATAATCAAAATCAATGTAAACACAGATGTCAACGCAACGTATTGACAAACAAATATGGTGCACAAAGTGATAATCATTCGCAGTTCATATCAGCCTACAACTGAAAAGAAGCTATATTGATGATTGGCGATTTGTCAAACTTTTCACACGTTGCATCAAGCCTTTAAACTTCACAACAGAACTTTATTCATATTTAGTTGTCGTAAGGATTCATGCATGCATGCCAAAAAAAATCCGTTACCACCGTAGCATCCAATGATCCAATTTACTTCATAATATTTACGATAATGAATGAACCTCGATCGATGAATGGATAAAATGAGGAAATTCAAGTAAATTCATGTATTTGAAGCGTGCGTGGTAAGACGAAGTCATATCATGAGCCGTGGGTGGCTGGGCGATTATCGTCTGTCACGACTGACATTTGTATAATATTATTACCACAATCACACATCATGTCTCTCTCCTCTCCTCATAACGGAATATGTCAACTCCGAAATCTGTTGATACAAATTGGCAATTGGCATCAGAAGTATTTGCATGCATAAGAATTAACCCAATCGTAAATCCATCATTTGTGAATGTCTAGTAGCCATGTGAAACAACAAGGGAAGGATCTATATGATTCTATTCCAGTCACTTACCAAGTTTCTTTGTAACAACACTTCATCAATGTAGTCACCAGTTCAGTGCCTATTTTCTGCAGAATTTTTTTCTCGGAAAACAAGTGAAACCAGTTCAAGAAAAAATACATGATCTTTCAAAGTATGAGGTATTCTTTTGGTAATAGTTTAAGTTATCTCCGTCGAAATCATTGAGTCTGTTGCACCTAGTCGAAAGTGACATCATTAGACGATTTTACGTGGAATATGCATGCATGTGTGCTTCCCCGTCCGTACGCAACTCTGCATGAAAAGATTTTTCTATAATTTTTGTGCGATTTAAGACTGAAATGCTCTTTACTGAACCGTATTTTCGTGTTTCTTCAAGTTTACGTTTACAAATCAGACCGAAAAATTAATTCAGCACGCGTCCTTCATGACATTCGAATTAATTTTATCATGTATCTGTCTATCCTTGACAAAGCGATTATGGTGTCTGAAAGAGCAACAAGGAGTGTCTTAGAATGAATTACCTTCAATTGTGAAGTAACAACTGGTCCGATACTAAAACTTTGTATTTATCAAATTAACAAAAAAATGTTATAGCGTAAGTTTACGCAGTGCGATTGAAGGTACCTTTGGAAGGGATAATGGATAATTGTCGACTTTGTTGCACTTCTCAACCGACCGAAATTGTAGCATGCGGAAGAGAGGAAGACGGACTTGTAAAACGATAATTGTTTTGAGAGACCACCAGTTTTGAGGGCGTACACGCATGAATAAGTAGCAAACCACATTTTGCCTATTGCATGCTGGGCAACGCAGCGTTCTTGTGTTTTTTTGAGTGCATTAATTGGGTGCAGATATTTAGTGTTAAGTGTGAACGACTTTTGCTTCTTTTTGCACGCATTATATCAGAGAGACTGCCGACTGCCGACATGGTTCAGCGCAAGTTCAAAGTTGGATGGAACACTAATTGCATTCATTCATATGGATTATAATTAGAAGCATGGACGCACGTTGTAAATTTTTCTGTGACTTCAATTACACTTATATTGTCTGCTAGTCCTGGAAAAGAAATCGAGCACAGGAGTAATTGGAGAAAGGGGAATTAATACATGCATGTGCTCGTTTTTAAGTGTAGCTTTGCTCAACTCTGGAATTGTGTGGATTACGCGGAGTGCGGAGTTGCGTGATATTATGCAATGTTCAGTTTTTCATGAATGCAATGACTTGACAATTCCAAACTGATTTGATTTTTTTGATTGCTTCTGCAAAACCACATTTTGTCTACCAATACATTTTATCAGCAAAAGCGCCTTGGTAACAATTTAGAAAGTCCATAATGAAGAGGGTAAATGCTAGAATGTTTCTGGACGCAGATATCTACGAAGCAAACGAAGGCAGTCAAGAGGACAACGGTAAGCTAGAAAATGAGCTTCGCTTTACCGCTCCGAAGAGGGATGTGATTGATATTGATACTACTTCAAATGTATCACGACCCACTACACCGCCACCCGTAACTAGTTACTCATCGGGCGTTGGTAATATTGATAAATCGTTTTGTGGAGGAAGGAAAGTCGAATTTGTACAAGATTCCAAGAAAACGACAAAGGACGACAAGATGAGGTTCGACAGCATATTTCCCATTATTGGAGACTTCGGAAGATATCAGAAGAGAGTGTATCTTCTGCTATGCTTGCCAGCAATTTGTTGTGCCATGCACAAATTGGCATGGGTATTCCTGGGAGCAAAAATTGAGCACAGGTTAGCTTTGTTTCTTAATATTTAGTGGACAATCAAATGATAGCCTGTCCAATAATACTCACCTAATGTCCTTTCGTAACCCACACGATATGCGAATCAATGCATTATATTATGTGTTTCAGATGCCGTCTTCCTATAGAAACGGGTGCAACCATTTACAACAGTCTGCCAGATGACATTCAGTTCAACATGACGTTTCCCATGAAGGATGGCAAGATTGCGTCTTGTGAGCGATTGGCTGTAGATTTTAATGATACCGAATATTTTGAGTCAGGGAACGCAACTTCGGAGAAAGTTGGCTGTGGAGAAAGCTATGTATTTGATTATTCCAAGTACAAATCTAGTGCTAGACTCGATGTAAGATTTCAGATTATAAATAATAAGAATACCCTGATGTATATAAAAATGTACCAAGCAATATAATGAAAAATCTTTTTAATTACAGTATAACTTGCTATGCGACCGTAATTTCTTATACACTCAAGCTCAAACGTTGTTCATGATCGGAATATTAATTGGGTCAATTTTATTTGGGGATCTTTCGGACCGTCTGGGAAGAAGGCCTATCTTCTTTTTGTCCCTTGTGCTACAAGTGGTGTTTGGAATTTTGGCTGGGCTCGCTCCTGACTACTGGACATTCGTGATAGCGAGAATGGTTGTCGGATCAAGTACATCCGGAATATTTTTGGTTGGATTTGTAATAGGTACGTAATGCATGATAGCTTTTTAAAAAGTTGACATTCCTTATTGAACTTGTAAAAGAATGCCATTTTTATTCATTGCAGCGATGGAAATGGTTGGACCGACAAAGAGAACTTTTGTTGGCGTGGTATGCCAGCTCTTTTTTACAGCAGGCTATTTGGTCACTGCAGTCCTTGCTTACCTAATCAGTGATTGGAAGATGCTTCAGATTGCCTTGTCAGTGCCTGGTCTGGTGTTTTTAAGCTACTATTGGTGAGCAAACAAACTTAGTTTATTATCTTACCGTGAATTAAAATGATTATATGTATCTTGAAACCGCTTGCGGCGCTTGTATGATATATATTATTCTTTAAAAAGGTTCTTACCGGAATCGGTGAGGTGGCTTTTAGCTCGAGGAAGAAAAGATGAAGCAACCGCTATTCTTAAAGAAGTTGCCAAGGAAAATAAAGTGGATTTGTCAGAAGAAGTACTGGAAAGTTTATCGGATGAACCTGCTCCAAAGGAATCGGCCAGCGTGTTTGATCTTCTTCGCTACAGGAGACTTTGTTTTCGAACGATTAACATATTCTTCTGCTGGTTTGTGAATAGCGGGGTTTATTACGGACTATCACTGAATACTTCGAACCTGGGCGGAAATGACTACATCAACTTTGCTATCGCGGGAGCTGTAGAAGTACCGGCCTATGTCTTCCTTTTGTTGAGCCTCAACCGATTTGGAAGGAAAATTGTACTTTGTGGCTGTATGTTGGCTGGTGGTGCTTTTATGACAGCGTGTGCATTCTTGCCCGACAATGATGGTACGATCCAAAGCTGTATAGTTTACACTTTCAAACTGAATTGTGACACTTTCTGAACACAAGTTTTGCTGGAATTTAATTGATTGATTCTTTCAGACTGGAACTGGGTCCTTGTTGCGTTTGCAATGATTGGAAAAATGTGCATCACTGCATCTTACGGAGTCATATACATATTCAGTGCGGAAAGTTTCCCAACTGTTGTTCGAAACACTGGAGTTGGAGCAAGCTCAATGTGTGCTAGGGTTGGCGGAATAGTTGCAAATAATCTTCTGCTTTTGGTACGGTAGCATTTAAGGGCATCATTAAAATAAAAGCATGCTTGCTAAGATGTTGTTACATAATACATATCTGAATCTACATATTCTTATCCCCAGAGTGACTTGTGGAAACCTTTGCCATTACTGATATTTGGAGCTGCATCCTTGATCTCAGGATTACTATCGCTACTAATTCCTGAAACGTTTGGGAAGAGACTCCCCGACACAATGGAAGATGGGGAGAAGTTTGGAACGTGAGTTCACCGCAGACCGTTCTTTCTAAGTTTATGACTGATGGAAACAATAATTAATTATGAAATATTCAACTTTCTGTTTGCAGGAAAGAGTATGATATCCCATTGGGTATGGCAAATAGCAATGGGACCAAAGCCGACGAAGAAAAGAATGCAAATTCCCATTCCTAACCTTGAAGAATGATACATACCTTATCTGTCACCTAGCAATGTACTTTTTTTATTTATCCCTAGAATATTTAGTCAGATTTTAATTTGTATGTAAACCAATTTCTAAAGTACAATTTCCATACAAAAACTTTAAATGCACTTTTATATCAATCATAACTTAAGGTGAAAATTGTGTATAAGCTTTACACAATCACGATACCACAAAGAACACTTTTGCATTGACATACAAAAACGCATGTGTGAATCTTTGGTAAAATATGATTTTTTATCAGCACGAAAAAGCCAAATCAATGAAATTTCTTGTCATAATCTAAAGTAAGTTGCTAATCATTAAATATTTATATTAATTAGTACTTACCTGTTCAAGAAGAGTCAATCTATGCAATTGTCGCTTTAACTATACTTTTCATTTACATTTTCTCTTGTATATTTACAATTTATATGAAAAAATAATTAAAGACGTTACTAACTGACTAGAGGGAGGATATAACTTCTTTTGCAAACGTCGAAAAGAGCATTTAAATATTTAATATCGTCGCTCGAACGTTTACAACTGCTAACCAAAATTTTCATGCAAGTAACAAAGGCCAAAGGAGTTCCGGCGTACGTAAAGCATAAGCTATGGGAGTAAACTTTGCAACATGACGCGGGAAATTCAATGTCAAAGGAAATCTCTTGCAAGTTGTAGCTGATGTGATGGAGCATGACGTCTACTTACGCAGCTGGGATGTGTTGTTTATGTTTGCAATTTCAGTCTGAAAGTATTCAGCAGATATCAGATGTGTCATGTTGTTTTTGGAGACTCTGTTTCGTGAAATTTCCAAAATACTTTAATTTCAGTTTGGAAACTCCGACGATATACCAGTTCCTTTCCAATTGTCTTCAACGCCAGTAGTAGAATTGTGTTTAGTTAATTGCTTATGGTTTGATAATTGATAATATTTAAGATTGCGGTGCGTAAAATGTTCACAGTATTATGATGACTGATTTTGAGTTAATTATTGTTGAGTTCGAGACCCTTCCATAAGTTGTACATATAATTAAAATAATGGGTTCGAGTGGGACGACGGAATTTCAGAATTTTGAGCAATTGTCTCAAGATATTGAAGCCCTAGACACATACTGGGGACCTACGTTCAGGTACAGTAATAAACATTTTTGCTAAGTTGTTAGTACGATTTGGTTGTAGTCACAAAACAAGGTAAATTATAGTGTGTGGCTGTAATTATTATTTTAATTTGAATGTGACAGATCCATCATAGAAGATGGAAAAGATCAAAAATTCCTGGAACATTTAGAACAGCGGATCCGTGGTCATGACAGAGACATTGAAAAATTGTGCAACGCCCACTATCAGGGTTTCATCGATTCCATACTTGAGCTGCAAAATGTTCGGTCAGAAGCACAGGACCTCAAGGTAGATCATATTAAAGTTGTTTAAAATATTGTAAACGAATGAGTGTCCAGTGCTTCAGAAACTTATGATTTTATCCTTAGGGCCGCATATCATCAATGGACAAGGAAATGCAAGTTGAGGTAGCAAACGTATTGCAAAGGGGAGAAGATGTCGCTAAAGCTCGTAGAATTGAAAATAACATACTTTCCACGATTGAGCAACTTGAAATATGTCTCCCAGTTTTTAAAATGTATCAGAAGCTAAAGGAGCAGCTAGTTCAAAAACGGTATGTGGAAATTTAGGAATCGTAAAGTAACAATCATATGGATCAACATTAATTATCGGTCTTATTGTACTTTGGTCTAATCATAATTATTCCTGGATCGTGTTAGGTATTATCCGGCTCTGAAATCACTTGAACAGTTAGAGCACACTTACTTACCACAAGTATCACGTTACCGGTTTGCAAATTACTTCCGAGAAAACATACCAAAGTAAGTTTCTGTCATATTCATATTCACACTTATTGCTGGTCAGATTCTTGCATTATATGTAAATCATCAAATATCATACATCCAACATTATCCTTGTCTTGGCAGGTTTCGTCAACAAATTCAAGACTCAAGCATGTCTGAACTGAAAGATTTCTTAGAGAATGTTCGAAAGCATTCTAGTAGAATTGGAGAAGTAGCAATGAGACATGTAAGTTTTTATCCTGGCCAAGTCTTCGTTATTTCGGCATTTCGGATGGAATGTCGATTAAAGTTATATATTATTTCACGGTTACGTTTTTCAGACTCTCGAACAATTAGATCTGGACCACACTGCTCCTGGGAAACGAAAAAAGAATGTTGTTACCATAGCACCACCAAATCCATTTTCAGGTTAGTTTTGGTTTCAATTCAAGTTATTGACCAAAGTGATGTAAGGTATTACTTGCATTTTAATGGTTACATTTATATATTTAGACGAAGAAACGCACGACTCAAGTACTCTTGACGAAGAAGAAGGATTAAGTGCTCAAGATTTAGTTGACTTTTCCCCGCTATATCGCTGTCTACATATTTTTACTGTCTTAGGAGATAAGCAAACCTTTGAAAATTACTATAGAAAGCAGCGTCGTGAACAGTCCAATTTAGTTTTACAACCGATTTCGAATATGGTAAGTCTATTATTCATATAAATATGTTGAAGTGAAGTTTTGTAAATCGTTAGCATAAAGGTGTATAATTTTTTCATTGTAGTACGAAAGTCTTCAAGGATATAGAGATTACTTCCATGCAATAGTAGGATTTTTTGTGATCGAAAATCATTTACTGTACACTACGAATGGATTAGTTAGCCAGACAGTGCTGGAAGAAATGTGGTCTAATTCTGTTCCGGTGATTGCCGATGCACTCAACACCAATGCGGTAAGCATTCGAACTATTTAATTCCTCTGAATTCACGCGTATCATTTTGTGACAAATAAATCCTATAATAACTTATTTTTGTAACTATTTTAGTCATATTGCACGGACTCCGATCTAATCCTTCAAATAAAAAATGAAATCATGCTCTTCTGCAATACTTTGGCCGTAAGAGAAATCAGAACAACTGCAATTTTCTTCTCGTTACCTATTACGCATTTATCAGTTTCATGAACATGCAATATTTTGTCACAGAGTTACGGATACGGGATTTCGCAGCTTTACGTAACGCTTCAGGAGGTTCGGGAGCACTACAACGACGTGCTGATGCAAAAATGTGTTCATGCCTTTAGGGAAATTTTTGCTGAAGATACATACCACCCATTACAAGTAAATAACAATTATTATTATGAATATTGCTGCTATCGAATGACTTGCTACTACTTGTTACTGTGTTTTTGTACCGTATGGTCACTTTTCGAGTTAAATTTCGAGCAATACATTATTGTACGTTGTAATTATTACAGGTTTCAAACGAAGAGGAATACGCTGATATAATCGAAACATTTCCTTATCGGGATCCGCAATTGGAAACAAGTGTCTACCCAAGAAAATTCCCGTTTTCTTCCATGGTGCCTAAAGTTTACCAACAAGTCAAGGATTTCGTACATGCGTCGTTAAAGTACACTGAAGAACTTAATTTGAGCCAAACCGAAGTTGACGACATGATGCGGAAATCGACTAACCAACTACTTACAAGAACGCTAAGCGGATGCTTAACTACACTAATTCAAAAGCAGTCAGTTGGCCTTCTGCAGCTAATTCAAATCACTATCAACACGAATTACTTGGAACATACAAACACATATTTAGAGGACTTCATTTCAAGTATTACTGGGTAGGTCGTATTTATGAGAGCGTGTTTACCAAATATTGTTGTTAAGATATGGTTGCATAACGGATTTTTCTTTTTTGTAGTGGATACGTGAAAGATATTTCCCATAAAGCAGAATTGCAAGGAAAGTCTATGTTTAAGGATGCTAGGGCGGAAGCAGAGGAACAAATATATGAGCGACTGAAGGCTAAAATTGACGAAACTTTTGATTTAGCGAATTATGATTGGACATTAAATGAACCACAGGGGAGAGCATCCGACTACATTATTGATCTGGTTGGGTTTCTCCAATCAATATTTCTTGCCTTTACGAACCTGCCTGTAAGCTATGATTACATACTTTTGTGACAAAATATAACTAATTAAAATGCAAGTTAAGGTTGACGGAATAATGATTGCATTGTTTCAGATTAAAGTTGCCAGAACTGCTTGTGTCGCAGCATGTCAGCATATTAACAAGAAGTTACTGAATATCATGTTGGAAGACGAAGTAAAGCAAATATCTCTTGGTGCCTTGAAACAGTTGGATTTGGACTTGATTCAGTGTGAACGTATGTGACGCTTGGAATGTACACTTCAAATTATAAGACTGAATATATGAGGTTTATAATTTTTCATTCTCATTTAGAATTTGCGCAATCGGAACCAGTGAAAGGTCTTGATGCAGCACTTCTACTTGAATGCTTTGCAGACGTTCGTCAGTTGTTAGATTTGTTTAATCAGTGCGACTTTTCGGCCTACTTCCATGATTTCGGAGAGAAGACATCTAAGTATCCTCGAGTTACTCCACAATCAGCCATCAAACTCCTAGAAAAGTATGAACCTTGTATTTATTTGATTATCAATGTTGCCAGTGACATAAGCATGTGTGAACCTTCCACTTTATCATTTAGGATCCGTGAAGCTGATCGTGATAAAAAGAAGATCCTCTCCGTTTTGAAGAAAGATGAACGAGACAAAAAGAAGCTCCATGAAACGATTTTGAAACAGCTCCGAGAACTACCCCAAACTTCCCAGTAGATTTTGAAAATTACCTTACGCATAAAGTAAAGTGTTATCGTTACCTGATATTATTGGTGTAATGCCATTGCTGCCGATACGTTTGGGCTGTCTTCAATATGCCGCTAAATATAAGAGCTTTAAGATAATCGTATAATTTATCAGTGACATAATATTTATTATGGAATAAACATTTTACTATTGTTCAGTACTCCGTAGAATTATTAGAATGTTTTCAAAAGGCATTGCTAGTAATGCGGCATATCATGGCATTTTTGTTTGGGTAATAAGAAGGAGCTTCGAGTGTGCAGCTCATGTATTTTCTGATTTATATATTTGGTAAATGTATATTTGTTTTTGAGTGCTTGAATGAAAGACTATAATATACAGCTTTAAACAATAACATAGCCTTTACACTAGCCACGGTGGAGACAATATAGTTTTTGTCGTCAAAATATTTCCGAAGGATTTTATTTTCGATTTCGTTAGATTACTAGTAATATACATATTTAGACAATCCCTTTTCACGGATATAATAAGTAATTTGTCAAGGTTAGGCAGGAAAGAAGAAAAATAAGTTAACAGTGGTTTGGATGGACAAACATGTTTAGAGCTAGTAGCAGCAAAAATACAGATTTAATTAAACAATACTTTTTCAACATGAATGCGTTCAATTTAGAATATTACGAATGCAAATTCACAACGCATTTTATCCTACAATCTGTGTATCATGATTAACAACTTGTGAGCATTATTCCAAAGAATGAATTCACAAAGACTTGGTCACTTTTTTTGAATCGTTGTTTGATATAAATATAGCAACCGTGTAAAGTTGCCGTGTAGATTTGTTTTATATACCCTTTAGAAGATTTTTTGTCAAATCCTGAAATGCAGAAAGTAATCCATATCCAATCATAATCATACCTCCAACCTAACAAAACAATAGTCCTAAGTTGCTAGCAAAACTAAATTAACTAGATTATACATAGACAAGGTATCAGGTATTAATATATACAGTAATCATTGGTATTTATCTACCATCTCTACGAAAGCTCATAGTTTCGTTACGCTTTCATCTCTCATATTAAAATTAGAACGCCTTCTTGGATCGCTGCGGCAGTACCATCTCTTTCACAGTATTCATAACAGTCAACAACCCATACTTCTTTCCCTTGCGTTTGAAATAATTACTAACTACGTCGTTATCATCCCCAGAAAATGTAGGTCTGTCCATCTGAGTCGGAAGAACGAGATCATTCGCTGACAGCGACACGAAGAAAGAGAAGGGCACCAGCCAAAGGCATAATGTGAAGTAAGCCATCACCTGTGAACAAAGAGATAATTATCTTTCTAAATAAAACACCGAATTAATTGCGAAAACCGATTTAACAATGAACTGGTTGCTGCTCACCTCGATGAAGGGATAAAAATTGCTACTAAAATATGTGAACGCCAAGTAGTGATTAATGATGACAAACGTGATCATTAGTATAAATGATGGTGATGTTAAGATGAAGTAGGGAAACGTCTTCATCATGTACAAATGTGAAATTTGAGCAATCAGGCCACACACGGTCATCATCACTGGGAAGTCTTCGAAGATAAGGAATCCCACGTAGATTCCCATGACAATCTGATTTAAACAAAAAAAACACAATTTAATATTAATTCCTCTCCTCATTCAAGATTATTACACTTGAGAAAATCTAGAAATTCATAATTAACTAGTTACCATAATAATGACTTTGACCACTTTCGCTGCAGTTGACGCAAATTCTTCAACGATTTCCGCCAGGTAATATAATCCAGATGCGACGGCCAGCGACACGAAGCAAAACTGGAATATGATGGCGACATAACTCAACACAAATAGAAACCACATAATTTCTCCGGTGTCTCCGTTGATTGATACAAAAGTTAGTTAGCTTTAACCGTCTTACATTTCTAAAAAAATCAATGAAAAAAAATGTTTCTGTATCACACCTGACCTGACCACCTGACTAGAGTGATCAAATTAAATAGAAAAGTTTAACGATCACTCTTTAAACTCAAACATCACACCTGTGACCTGCTACACTTATCGTCTTTAACCTTCCACCTTCACTCATTAATACTGTCTTCTTGCTTGAACTTTGAGAGACGACGGTTGTAAATCCTAGTTCTAATTGATGAATTTAAACTCTTCATGATGGTTTAATGGTGACGAATTTTTAATTACGCTGCTCATCTGTCGGTAAAAAAATATTCTGTTCGTCGTCATCACTTCTCCACCAAAACATCGACTCATCACCTGCTCTCTCGACGTTTTCCGAGTTGGGATGATGTGCTACAGAAAAAATGCGTCGTTATTCACCTACAGCCACATGTTTTCTTACAAGACTCCTGATCAGCTGCAAGACTAATGTAAAATGCAACAAACACAAACTTGTTTATCCAGGCTGGAGGAAAGTCCAGAGAGAGAATATTCTCGTCGCATTTCCAGCTTCCAGACACTTCTGTGCGTAGATCGTAGACGTAGATTTTGGAACACAGCTAAATCGGCAGCTACAACTGGCAACTCTCTAACAATTGGCAGCAATTGAATTGACACTGGTGACTGGACAGTGAATTCTGGAAGTTTTAATTCTTGGTTAGAGTCAATAACAGTGAAAGTTAAGGTGGTAGTCAGTAGTGGAAATTAATCGGGCCCCGGTCAAAGGAGGTGTCATGTTGGTGGAAGTGACAACTGGTCCGAACAACTCCTCCACGAATCACAATGTGTTCCTTGAAAGCGACGACGAAGTTGGCGTGTCGAATGTACTCGTCGACATCGCGTAATCAGTCGTCTGAGATACGGCGCTGGATGCCGCCGTTGAAGGAGATCCCCTTTCGACGAGGTGGTGGAAGAAGGTTGGCGAGTGTGCAAGATTATTTCGGCTTCCCTGCCGCAGTTCCAGCGGTGAAGCACCTGAATGAGATTCTGAGAAGGAAGTATAGCAGTGGAGACAAAGGTTAGTAGTGGTTAAAAATAGTTTATTTTAAGAAACCAAAAGGTGGGCATTTTTAAGAAGAATGTTGAATGACAATTGTCCATTTATTTGTGATGTTGATGATTTTAAACAGGTCATATTTATGTAATGTTCATAAGTTACATTTAAAGTACAGATACAGTAAAGATACAGTAATCTAATTTAAAGTAGGGGCTTCCCGAGCAAACCTCATTAAGTTTACTGTACAGTTGGGATTTCAGAAAAAGACGTTTAATTAAAGTCATTTTGAAACTCTCTCCGTTGCTATAACTGTGTACTGCTGGGGGCTCAGGACGATCCCAATTTTAGGCGATTCCGATGGTGAAGGTTTTGTAGGGTCAAGGGTGAAAGTAAATTGTTGTAGTAATCCGACAAAAAACAAGAACAACTCGTCACGGGACAATGACTCACCTGGACATGATCGTTTTCCTAACAATTGTTTTAAAATGTACAGTTACAGGTCGTTACGAGTTAACTTCTCTGGTGTTAGTTGATTAAGAGCTTGTCCATATTCCTTCATGCTTACCTGTTGAAAATGGCATAAATGCGTCATACTTTATGAGGCAGTTATCTTTTCCCATGAATCGTTCCGGTCTAAAATTCTCCGGATCAGTCCAGTACTGTCGGTTATTATGGCAGTTATGAAGATTGGATATTATGACCGTATCTTTGGGAATGTCATAACCAAACAGACCTTCCGGAAAAAGATGTAACATATCGTGTAAACGAGTATACCATTAATTCTTTTCCTGCAGTTTATCCTAGGTTTAATTATAAATAGTTCATTTACGGGTGTGCTTTGTAGTACAGTGGAACAGTCCCAGTGGCACGAGCGATGATTTTCTCATGATTTCTTTAATCGTCGCTTCCGTATACGGCATCCTTATAAAAAAAATTCGTTAATCTCTGATTATTGTTCCTTTCTGTGGCAAAACTTTCATTTTACAGTTTGCTAATTTTTAACCATACATTTTCCTGTGCTCCAATGCAGGTGGCAAATTCCCCAAAACGCAGTCGATCTCGTCCTGCACTTTTGACTGAACATTTTCGTACAAAACCATATAAAGGAACGCCCAATATAATGTAGTGCTGGTTGTATCAGCTCCAGCCATGAAAAGGTCCAATAATGTTATCAGTAACGAATGCTCTGAAAACATATAATAGACCAAGTCCTCGATTAGATTTGTCACATTCAAAGAACAACGCTTGTCGAACTGAATGATCTTGGTTACCACCGGCTTTCTCGAAAAAACTTGATTGTCGATCATTGGTTTTGCCTATTTCTGCCAAGTAGTAGTCGATGAAGTCTCTAATATTATCTTCGTCGAATGACTTCTGGTGTTCTTCGATTATTTGTCGGAGAAAGTGGTGAACTGTGGTAATCGAGTTGACAAATGCTGACCATCTCGTTAGTATTGGGGCTATGCGAGCCAGCCAAGGTAGGAAAAGCACAGGCCCAGTGTACTGCGTATCTGCAAGGTCTCTGTGCTCCGGGTAAATAATGATAATTACTCATACTCATTAATTAGTAAATAGTTTATTTTACTTGTTTGCATTGAATTGAAGATACAAACTAATTTCAAAACTTCAAAACTGTCGTCGTTTTAAAAATTATTTCTCCTTACGCTCCTGTCATTTTCAATATATCCAAAAGTCGTTGGTCGTCATGTTTGTAACGCTTCCCACACGTTATTTTCCATAACGCATTTAAAACGGCAAGTTGAAACCGAGTAAGAAGATTTACCGGAGTTCCGGCTTCTTTTCTACGACAGACACATTTTCAACGAATTCATCAAAGGCTAACTTAATGTTGTTATAAATTATTTCGATTAAAACCTTATTCCATCGATCAACTCGTCTAATTCATCTCTAATGAGCGACTCCATTGACTGTTTGCCAATGCCTAAGCCTTTCAAATGCCGGAGCGTGAATTTCCTTTGGTCTATCCAATCTTTGCCCTGACTGCAAACTAACCCTATGGAATCATATAACATGAGTTCAGTGAGACATCAATCAATATCAAAATCATGTAAAATTTCAGTTCCCAAGAAGAAGCATAGACATGTATTATTATACCTTTTCGAACACCGCTGTTTCTAACTTCAAGCATTTTCAAGTCGGGCCTTCCAGCGAAGGCATCCTCCTTGTAAGCTTCCCGTATTACATGGTAGTTATTAAGAACCACTACCCTATCACAAACGAGATCGTAAAAGTAGTTGAAAATTACGAGTTTAGCTACTTAACCCTATTCAAAGTATTTTATTGAATTACCTGTATTTTCCTAAGAAAATTGTAAAAATACTTCCGTACGTCTTTTCTAAGTTTTCTAAACGCTTGTACGGGTTTATTGCAAGAAATGGCGTGTACCCAAAAATGGGTAAGCTCCACGGGCCAGGAGGGCAGCGAAGTTGGGCGAGTTGTCTTTTATTACCCCAATATTTCTTATAAATTAAGTGAAGCAGAAAAACTAACGTAAGATACACAAAATGGTAGCCGTAAATTTCCTGGAACATTATTTCTACGGGCATGTGCCATGAGGAACAGCAAACTGATGCTACCATTATCTAATCTCAGGGCGTTTTATATCTAGGATGTTGCGAAACTCGCATGTATTACTAGAAATGAGGAAACTGTAAACGAGCTCAGCTCTGATGCAACAATACGATGAACATCAATCACTGCATAGAAAATATAGTGACTACATTAAAATAAGATGTGCGTTTTACCTTACAAATTTAGAAAATGCGAAACAGAAACATGAGAAAAGCTAAACGTATGTACATATTAGACGGCAAAAGCTTAAAAGATTGTTTACTTGAAACGGCAAATTCCAGCAATCGTAAATCCCTTTTTATAATAATGTCTTCGATCGATTGATTCAGCCTTCATGTAATGCTCCATGCTGACTTTAAACGATACAGGTCATCAAGTTCAAGGAGTTCAGCATAGTTGACAAGGGAACAATTGCGACAGTTTCTGTCTTGAAAAGTCCAAACGCTCCTGCTTTGTGTGCAAGAGAGTTATAATATGCGTAATACATGCGATATGAAGTAATCATTTCACTATTTCAATGGAAGCGATTTTTCTCTCGTTTATTTGATTCAGACCAACAACAATTCAAACCGAAGAAAAGGATTGGAATACATCACAGCTTGATGCTGTTTGCGTTAGGAACTTGTACTTGCGGGGGGTATGTATGATAATGTTTCTGTGTTCTCAGTATGAATTAAAAGAGAAAGATTTGTATTATAATATGCACTTTTTGATATTTTTAGGATCGTCGTTCTTTGGTCTCACAATCAGCTCAAACGCACATTTTCTAGATCGTTAGGTGTGTCGGATGCGAGCACTAGTAAAAAATATGTGTATCCATTCGATCCAGGTAAATGTATTGGAAGCTGGGGCATGCGACTTTATATGCTGTTGTGACCATATTTACTATATTCGAACTTATAAATTTTGTCGATAGGGGATGTCGGATATTTTATAAAGAAGCATTGCTTTCTGTGGCTTCCAAGTGGTATGCTGGTTACCCCAGCTGCATGGAAATTATTTCTAGAATGTAGCCAACCAGGACCTCAGAGAGAAATTGCGATTGCGAAATTGTCAACGCTGGATAACTTATTAGGTGAGATAAACTTTTAGTGATCGTACTAATGAATATGAATATGTCTTATTGCGTAATACTTAATGCTGTGGCGTTTTGCATTGTTTCAGATTTTGATTGTCTCCATTTTGCACATGCATTGGACCTTTCAGCATCACTTGCACTTGCTCACAGTGGGGCCGATCCGAGACTTTTTCAGTCACCTCCTACTTGTTCCGGGTTTACCGATACTTTTAAGGTAGTAATACTGGTGTAATGAAAGTGCAAGAAATCTTTTATTCTCTTTCCTCCTTGGCAAGGTTTCTAATCGGTTCATTCATTATCTGTTGGTTTTGTTTTCAGACTTACTTTGGAAATTCATTTCGAAGCATTCTAGATCCCCTTCCTAGTCAAAATATACATTTTAATTTGAATTACATATTGAGATCTGTGCTTGCAACGTACGTACCTAATGAGGAAGAAGAGCAACAATACGCTTGGGTAGCCATACTAACTATACTTCTCACATTTTCTTGATACAGTGTGGTATTTAAACTATATATACTTTAATCTTTAAATTGTCGTTGATACGTTTTATAGGATCTTTTCTCAGGGTTTGAAGTTGAGCCGAAATTGCATGCAAATCCACCAGAGATTAGTGAAGGGCGCTTTTTAAAAGTATGTCTTCAAGCTACTATAAGTCATACCCGGGACCCCTCTCTACTCAAAGGTGTGAAAATTGACTAAAATTTATTTAAGTGGCTGATTTGATCAATTCAAGTACCATTGAAACATGTGGAATTGCTATTTTATAGAAATGCCCAAGACGCAACTGTTAGATTTGTTGGTAGTTATCTCCGGGAGATACGGAAACAACGTAGAAATTATGTCACTGGTGCTTAAAGTACTTGCAAATCTTTCATGTGATCCAAGTTACGCTGATGACATTAGAAACTCAGGTACTTATTATTTTCTGCTAAAAAAAAGTGGTGCATGTGTGTTATTTTTTATTTTAATGCTATTTTGTTTACTGTCACGTAGGATGTTTGCGAATATTGGCTGAGGCAGCCAAGACAAATGAAGTCAGGTTACTGCTCCCTGCTAAGCGGGCACTTCACAATTTGGACAGGGAGTCTTCAAAACACATCCTACCTTCCGGAGTGTATCAGTTATACCCTGATTTCCGAACGGATGAGTCCCTTTTGGAGTATGACATTGTATTTATACATGGTATACTTGGTGGAGTTTTCCGTACCTGGCGACAGCAAGATAGAAATGCCAGTCAGTGATCCGTTAGAAAATGCCACATAACCTCAACTCGCTACTTTGTCAACATCATAAATTCTGAGCACGACTTTCTAATGTATTACTTTACAGCACTTTTAGATGAATCTGTTGAGCATACTCCTCAACCGGAAAATGTTGTTACTGTTGAGGTTGGAGACAAGGGACGCATGGCGTCTAAAATACTATTTAAAATGCCAGATGAAACTGCAGGTGAAACTTCGACTTCTCCAGCATTTGATGTCAAGTAGCATTTGTTTAAATATGACGAATGTTAAATATATATTTTTTAATTTAGAGGAGGTTAATAAACACAGATCTCGCACTGAAGTAAGGGAAGGAACATTTCTATTGTCTGACGAAGAGATTCCAGTGGAAACTGAACATATCGACTCTCCGAGTTCCCAATGTTGGCCCAGGGACTGGTTACCTTTCGACTGTCCAAACGCCCGTATTGTGGCAGTAGATTTCGATAGTTTTGTTACACATTGGTCTGGATTCTGCCCTGTGGAGACTACAAAGCACGTTTACAAATTTATACATTCCTAAATTGCACTCATTTAATTGTAGTATTATTAACTATTAATACTATTATTTACCTTGTATCACGACAGACGAAGTTTAGCCGATCGCGCAGGTGAGCTGCTGCAGAAATTGCATCAAGCTGGGGTGGGTGAGCGTCCAATAATTTTTGTGACCCACTCGATGGGAGGATTGTTGGCGAAAAGTATACTTTGTCAAGGTAAGAATTATGTTGTTATGTAATCGGCTTAATTGCTGTACGTACTATTTTAAGCAACAAGTGACAGGACTAATAACCGACAAATATCAAGCATAATATGACTAAACTAATAACTATGTATTATTTATTTACAGCAGCATTGGCTAGCAAAGAATACGAGAATATTTGCAAAAATACAAAGGGGATAATATTTTGCAGTGTTCCGCACGCTGGATCCTACATAGCATTGGCAAATACTACTCGTAGATATATATTTATGCCTACGGAGGAGGCACTGGAGTTGACCAATAGTAAGATTAAGAATATTGTTCACAATATAATATCACGTGTACAAGTTTTGGAATTAACTTTGGATATATTCTTCGAATGGTGGCATTCAGATAACAGTAGCCTGACTCTCTTACATGAAAGATTCCTGAGATTATGGAGGGCGTACAAGTTTAAGGTATCGATATTATTAAAATTAATCTGATGTTGGATGTGTTTTGCTTGAGTTCCGAGCATACCTATGTGATTTTACAATTCGTTTTGAAGGTACTCAGCGTCGGAGAGATGCTGGAAACGAAGAGCTTATTTAAAGTAGCTTTTAAGATGGTGCCCTTTTCAAGCGCAGGTACGTGCAGACAATTACAGTTAGTTACATTATTAAATGAAGGCAATCTGCAGTTACGTTTGGTGTGAGTTAAGCATTGGGTTTAAAACTTCTAGATCCTGGAATCGGTGACTTTTACCCTGTGAAACTGAACCATTTAAACACGTGCAAACCTCATTGCAGGTTAGGATATGAATGAAATTGTCCTTGTCAAATGTCTTAAGAATTACGTGAGAAGTAATGTGGTTTTTCTTTAATTCCGACAGAGGATCGTTTGTCTATCAGAAAATTGTGGAGTTCATTCATAAATTAACTGATGACGTGGACGACAAAAAGTAAACGATGGAAAACCTTTTACACTTCAAAATCAACTGCCAAATTTAACGTTGCCTTTGTACTCTCATTATACTTGAACAAAAGTCTGCTAGTTTAAGCCTCTTCATTAAATGCCACTTTTGACTGTTTAAGAACAATAAAATCTCAGGTAGCTGTGAACCCTCTTCGTATGTGTTTATTATGACGTTATTTTTATTGTGTTTTTTTCCAAAAATGTTGTCCAGAACCACTTTTTATAAGTAAGTAGTCAAATGTATCTTCATATTATGTGTATTATTAACATATTATAATTATTAACTTGTAATTGCTGTGAACAAACATTCTCTGACTGTGAGCAATCGATATCGTTTTTAAGGAAGTGCTTTCTGAAATTTTGCAGCAATCTCACGAGCAAATCGTCATGTAACCAAACGCCCGTGCCGACTTCTGTTAGATTATAAATCAAGACCCACGAGTATATGTACATGAAACAGGTTCTTGAATAAATCTTCCACGATGTTGTCCTATAAGAAAAGAGCCATGTCACGTTAAGGAACTTGTAGCCTTCACTGTTCTTCTACATCTGGAAAAACTGGAATAGTGGCACAGTCACAACAATTTTCTTTCGTTATTAAATGAGCTCATGATACAGTGATTATAAACATAAGCTAATAGCACGAACTTTTGGCTAGAGTTTATGCCATCAAACCGGAATCATTTCCATAAGTACAATCGCTTCGTCATCAAATATTGGGTATCAATCAATGCTGAATTGCATAACTAGATAGCTGGCTGTACTCATACATTTACTTCAATCGTAAGATCTCAATCATACAATCTTTGAATCTATCAGGGGATTTAGTAGTGTGTTTAGGACTGTCAGTCAAATGGGATATGTCTAGCCTTCATTTGCTAATGCATAACATCAACGTTACACAATCCGAAAACACGTTTCATTGACAATCTTTGCTCACTGCCAGAATAAGCAGCTTCTACGAGAAAACATTATTGCAAAGAAGCTGGGCTATAACTTCAAAAAATGAGTTTAACGTATGTATTGCGAATCCCATTATATTCATGCATACCTACACCATGCCACTTTGGAGACTTGCAATAAAATACTTCAATTGAATGCATAGGCACGTTGAACTTGTTATTCTTAAATTGATTTTCTACTAAAATGTATCTATGTAGCATCATTTCTCTTAAACCTATACTTACATAAATTCATTAGACTTAATACCTGCAGTTTTTTACAGGGCTATTTTTTCCAGATTCGATGTCCCCTGCATTATATTCAACATAGTATCATAATGCATGCAAAGTTATTTTTTAAACTTGTTAGAGGAGTCTATGAATGCCGAATCGTAATACAATTTTGCAATTGTTGTCCTTCACTATCAACTATTGATAGTGATTTTTTATCAAAAGTGGAATTGCATATAGTTTGGCACATACATTCCACCTTTAATTTACATATGATTGAAGCTGAGTGAGTGGGTGAAGCAGGTACCCAGCTATGCAATAATGCAATATGTACAGCGCGAAAGGTACCTACTTATATAATCGTGAAGTTCCCCGTTTATTGCTTTAACTACTCGAGCGCACGAAATGTGCATTCTGTTTATCCCCACGAAGGAAAAGCAATCATTCACTTTTTACTATCACTTTTCATCGCCGAAGAACTGTGCATTTAAATAATATGGCCTCAAGCGAAAGACTACTTGTATAATATTGCAAACGAAATCCGCATGTATTCACCGTAATACGCTTTTCAGTTTCGAATCCTTCGTTTGCCATTGCATCCACAGCATATTTGACTTGTTTGCAATGCCATCGCTGTATTGTGAACCACCTGCAGAACATTGTGGCATTGTCAGTAAACGCTTCGCAAACAATGCTTGCATACATATATGTTATATCATGCAATCTGGTCACTATAACAATATACTCAAGTCAGGATCAGGATTTCAGGATTCACTTTTCAGTTCAGACGAGTCGACTCCGCAGTCTGCACACAATATTTGATACAATGTTAGTGGCTTCACTAGTGATGCGTGAAGTTGTCCACTAGTGCGCTGACAATTTGAGAACCTTTAACTAAAGTTTTTTAAGCTAACTCAATCATTTGCTTTTGGTAAATATGAACACTCATCGTTTACCTTTGGTGCGCTCAAAACTAGTAAATTGAAAGTGCAAAAATAAAGAAGTTACCGATACATCTCATTGTATGTTAATTACCTCAAGAGTTCTGCTCAAGAGCCTTTCGAAACGCGCTTGGGTTTTTTGAGGTGTACAGAGAAAGACAACAATTGTGATATTTTTATTTCGACGGTCGTTAATATACATTAGCTACTACTGCGAAGTCTGCTCACGGATTGTATTTACAATGAACTCGTAACTTCAGTTCAATATTCCAGTGGATGGAGAACGCACTTGACTAAACGTTATATATGAGAACTTTATGGGGAGTTGTGAGACGTGATTTGTGGAAGTTAATAATACCTGTTTATAAGTATTCGTAGTTGTTTTCGAAGCCTCCAAAACGTGAGAAATTGTCAAAATGGCTGGCCATTTTGGTATAATGGATTATGTCGTGTTTTTGGGGACGCTAGCAGTTTCCATTTTAATCGGAGTGTATTATGCATTCATCGAGAAGCAGAAAACTAACGCGGACCTTCTTGTGGGT
>JAQFZW010001453.1:0-26920 GCA_034687055.1 Heteromurus nitidus
ACACTCAAGACCACATTCGTGGTAGTAGTTCGTTGGAGCTTGAATAAAGAATACTTAAACCTTAACCAGTGCCTTTATACCGCTACATTTATTTCATACAACCCTCAAACATATAGTGTTTCACATTTATGTCATTATCATCTTTTTCATGATGACAATTGTCAGGATGATGACAATGACGATCGTTGCAGCTAACATATAAGGCATGTATTTTATCCCGATTTTGTCTGCACACTGATACTCATCGTGCGTTTCTCCTTGACACAATTACTCTTTTTTAGAAGCTCGCCATGGCCTCTCGAACGAGAATAAAAGCGAGATGAATACTCACTCTTCTGGAAATGTACATTTGGATAAATGAGGCAAGTTTTATTAGCCCTGTCGTTTAGCAAGGACTTTTTTTCTACAGACAAAAAAAGAACAAGCATAGCAAAAATGCATTTTACACTTTTTGTAAGAGAAAAAAGAGGAAAGAGCGACAGGGACATACGGCCACGTTGAGACCACTTACTTTGTCTTCATTGTCATCATGATGAAGACGATGATTACCGTCATCATCATTACTGTCGTGTAATAGTTATAGTTTTGCGAGCTTTCACGAAGATGTTCAAGTTGTAAAAGAAGAATATTATCGAACCACGCGCTAAATGTATGTCAAGCTGTGCGATGACTATATATATTGTCGTGCCTCGTTGCGTCATCCTTTCTTTTGAAGGTGTCCCTTTGAAACTTGAGAAATCTCGTACATTTTTTTTCTTGTAAGTCACACGAATGGAATTCTTTTCCTTTGAACTGGGTGAAAACATATTATATGAGGGATATTCTACTAAAGGGAAAGTTCATCTTATATCGCATTTGCAAATGTCAGAAACTAGCCTCCAGTCCCAGACACGGCATATTTTTTCCAAAAATCATCATTCATTATTCCAAGCATGCTCTCGTGTCCCACTACTCCCACACATTTAGATTCATTATGGGATTGTTGGTAGCCAACTGACCTCATCTGTAAATGCTGCTTAAGTGTATACAGCAAGAAAGAAAGTTTTGTTAAATGTACGTTCCTCCTCATATCACAGTAACAATGATATATAAGACCCATGACCTTTTTTTCTCATCCACTCTGTGAAACCAAGTCAAGTGAATAGATGAGATGAGTTGACAAGACGAAGGGTAGAAAGGTGATCTTATGTCAATGCCAATGATTGTGACAATTGTGGGTCTCTGCTAAGTCTGTGTGGAAGAAGGGAAAACTGCAAGTTTTTAACAACAGAATAAAAGCACCTTTCATGAAGAAGAAAGAAAAGTAAAGTTGGGGAAATAGCAAGAATAAAGGGAAAACTGGTTGTTGCCTCTTTCCAGATTGAGAGGTAACAAAAATATCAAAGTAAGGTCTGAGACACTGTATTGGGGTGTGTATATACACGTTCCAGCTATTGAATAGGGGGGTACACATATGTGCTCCTTTTTCCACTTGGCTAGCTTTTTACTAAAAACTTTTTCTCTCGAAGTGTAGATGCTTTTCATTCTGTGTATCTATTATGAAGGGAAAAGCGAAGTGCCATGTGTATGTAGCTGGGCAAAAGGGAAAATGAGAGTAAAAGTAAAGTAACAGCGAGAGTAAAAGTGGAGTAATGTGTAACACAACATAAACTTTTTTCTTCTCACATGGAATTCTGTATATTCTGTCTTATTGTGAAGGGGCGAGAATGGGGGAATATATATACATTTTTCTTCGAATATTATGCACCAAGTATATATAGAGGGGGATAATATTTGTCATTATTCCGCCTGAACACCACAACAGTTATGCCGATATATACGTTTCCTTCCCCTCTAGAATTCTTGTATAAACGCCACAATGTGCGAGTGAGGGTTCGAGGGATGAAAGTAAATTGTTGTCTTATTCCGCAAGTTGCTTTTTTCTCATACGTTGTATGTGTTCTTGTTTCCTTCCATCCAACTTGTTTAAAGCTATTTAAAGGTGGTCCGTTACGGTCACAACACCGGCACGTATAATACGAGCCGACAATATAGTTACAACGAAACCATCAACTTGGGAAAACTTTTATGAGCGTTGGCGTATTTTACAATATTATAAAGAGGAAACAAAACAGGGCGAGGAGGATGGATGAGTGTTGTTCTCTTATTTCCGAAGAAGGCAAGGATGAGGAGAAAATGTGTTTTGTACTATGTGTACTCACCAGTGTGTGTGTGGATTGTGGATTCATTACATGGTTTATGACCAGAACGGGAAAAGAATGCAATTTTTTTCGTAAGAGATGAGAACGTATTACTTTTCTCCGTTTACTTACGCAAAAATAAAAAGAACACAAAAAAGTTGATGGAAATCGGTTGCTAGCTTTTCACTAGTCGTCATATCCTTTGTGTTATCCAATCCACATTTACCTCGTTGCTTCCAACGAAAATGAAAGATTTTTAATGTAAACCGTTGGCAAATGACTATAAAAATATTCTCTGTTTGAAGAAAGAAGGGAAAGAAAAGGGTTCTTTTGAGGAAGGATAATTAATGAATGTTGTATCGCATTTTGCATTAATCATGTGCGCTCTTTCGCTAGCGACATAAAAAAAGACAAACAAAAGTTGTCCACTTGAGAGAACCACTATATTTCTCCTCTCTCCCTCTCTGTACTCATACTCATCACAATCATCGTGTATTGTGTGTAATTGCATTTTCTCATCTGCCGAACAAAAGAATTTTTGCTTCTCCAAATTTATGTATAAAATGAGAAAGCAGAACAAGGACAAGTAACAATAACTTCTTTTCTCTCTTGTTTTGTCTCCTTCCTACTTCTCGCTAAAGCCTCGGGATATTTACAATTTATCTTCCTTTGTGTTTTTACATAATGTTCCAGTTATCATGTTTGTGGTTTTCCCGTCATATTGTCATTGTCTCACTATGAAAGCTCTTTCTTTCGTTGAATGTGACTCTGAGAAAACTGGTTGTATACTTTGAAAAGATGAGAAAAAGATTTCACAATATGATACATGATATGATTATAATTTTTTGGAGTCCTGAAAATAACTTATGCGTGGGCTGCCTCATAAAAATGCTGTCGTTTCTGGTTTCTTTTCAAAAGAGTTGAGGTCAGACTGTGGGGGCTGGATATGGAGGAATGGAATCTTATAAAATATTCCTTCTTAGAAAAATGTGAAATTATGGAGTAATATTTTTTCATTGAAAATCTAAATTTAGATTGAGTTTTTTTGTTGGTTTTTGAAATCATGATTCATGAGAGTAGGTCCGGATGTGGATGTTGAATGCAAAACTACTACAAAGTATACAAATCCCTTATATTTGACTATCCACAATTCCAACAATTAATAAAATTCACCTTCTCCCTTCCCAAGATAGTTTTTTCATTGTTGACATTTTAACTATATAAAGCACCCATAATATTAACGTTATAACCTGATTGTCTTTGTCCGTTCTTGAGAATTCGCAACTTTTTTTCTTGGAATACGTCACTCAATTGTTGTAAGTCAGATGCTCGCCCGCAGACTCCATCTGGGAAACTGTCTAAAATTCTGCGAAAACCAAGGCAAAATGCGCAAATACCCACTTTCCCTGTTGTCTTTTTTTGATATAATGTGTGCACACGTCTGGCTACACGTACACATACGTCAAGCCATTTCCGTTTCACTCGCACACACGACTTTTCTTTATCCTCATTACACAAGTTTAGGGTAAGACGAGAAGAAGGCAAATGTGTGGAGTAACTTTTAAAAGGTTGAAACTTTGCTTAATGCCTCGTCAACATAACGAACGGGTTGAAAGACGGGTAAACTTACTTTTTCCTGAGAGAAGGGAAAAATATCTTTTACCTAAAAAAAACTAGGTAGCACACACCATACTTCATAGTTTTAGTTTTTTACATTTTTATACCCATCCAGCCAGTTACTAAAATGAATGCAGAAGTTTGTCTGTTCTGGAGAGAAAAAGTATTAAGGGATAGCGTTCACCATGAGTAATCAGTTTGAGAGAGGGGAAAAGAATAAGAAGATGAAGTAGATGATGCATGCATGGATCAACTTTTTTTATTCTCTGTGAAAAAGGGAAAACTTTAGCAACAAGACACATCCCTTCTCCTTCATCTCACACATCTCTCGCTCTCTCACTACTTTTCACTCTTTTCTCCTTATCCCATGTTGACTCCTTCAACCACGCCAAAACTAACTACAACCAATTTTTCTCTCTCTTGTATTTTTCCTCGTTGATAGACTAGTGGAACAAGATAGGGAAGAAGTGAGAAGGGTGAGGGCGCACAACTCATGAACAACAATCGCTATTAGATTGGCATTGACAGAGAGATGCACACTCTGAGAAGGAAAAGAAAGGGGAAAATACATGAAAGCACACACAATATCTTATCATGTACCTTTTAATATATATAAAAAAAGTTGTGTGTTCCTCAACAAAACTCAATCAAACCCAACTACTCGTTTCATTCATCCTTCATTTTCCTCAAGAAGAAGAGTAAAAAAGGGGGCCAAAGTAGGGAACAAAGTGTAGCTTAATAAGAACGGAAGACGAAAAAAGAAAGAAAATGCAAGCCCTAAAGAAAGAATGCTTTTTAAAGGATTTTTTTCTCGTCTCAAGGCAGAAAAAAAGAAAGCCACTTAATGGTCTTTTTTGGTTTCTTCTTTTCCTCTTTTGCAGATGATGCCAATGATCAAGGAGTGAGTGGTAAATTGTCAACTGGTCATCATCATCATCATCAGCACCAGACAAGTTCGTCGGAAGAGGAACTTGCTTCCATCAACAGTTGTGACAACAGACTCTCCTCTCTCACTCTCGGAGAAAATGGGGGAGGTGGAGGAAGTAGCAGTGATGGAGGGGAGTACACTGGTCCATTTCAAGGAAGGGCAGAAGCCCTGGTTGACTCCACGCCTAATGCTTACGACAGACATGCTTTGAGATATAAGGTATGGTGTAGCCATCAACCCCAACTTTGAACATTGTTCCTTGAGCCATTATTGGATCATCATCAACATGGTCATTACTACGATCATTCTGAGAGAGAAATCTTTTTTTTTCTCATGTGGTCCTTTGATCTTGTCGAGAGCAACCGTTTTTGTTGGTATTGTTGTGGTAAAAATATTACTCGACCACAAGCAGAGAGATTGGCCGAAAAAACGTTGGCAGATTAGAAAATGATGGTAGTAATTTTGACCGTTTGATGTTTTGATTTTTCCTTTGATATAATATATTTTGGACCAAGCCTGGCATTCAGATAAGTAATTATAATTATTGATTTTCAAAATGGGACATGTATTCTCTTCTGATGACAGAGAGGAGACGTAATCGATATAATCTCCAAGAAGCCGACAGGATTGTGGATGGGTAAAGTGAACAACCAAATTGGCCACTTCAAATTCATAAATGTTCGCCTCCTTCCAAATCCGTCGACGACGAGCGAGGAGAATTATGACGGGGATAATAAGAGGCGAGATGAGGTCGTGGACGACGAGGAAGAAGATGGGATTGATGGTGATGATTCAGCGGGGGATTATGCAGATACATCCAATTACCAATGCAGCTTGCACTACGCTCCTCCACTGGAGTCGCACTCGACTAGTCTTCATCAAGCAGGGGGAGCGAGAAACTGCTCTCCAAATGGTATGTATTAATGTACGAAGGAACGGAATGAATGGGAAAAGTTTATTAGGCACAAAGAGCACAATTTTGGCATTTTCAATTCCACGCTTCCATATATACTCCTCAAGAGAATTCATGCATAAATGTAGGATGCATGTGCGCATATTTAGAGTAATGTTTTTAGCTCGTTTTCACGATATTCATCATTTTCGTCTCTTTTCTTTCAGATGCACATCATCGCAGCCCTGGAGCGAGACAGTACCGAGGGAATTCTAAGCGATTAGCTGGAGCCTTAACCCCTTGGGAAGTGGAGGAACAGCGACGGAGCATCGCAAATGTGATCAATGGGTACATCATTTCGAGGAAAGAGGAACAGGAGAAGCATCGAGCAGCCTTGTATCACAGAGACCCTTTGGGACTGATGAATCCTGCTGAAAGGGGAGCAGAGGAGGAAGAGAAGGTTGATGAAGACGATGTCGAGAATGAAGAGGAGGAGGACGACGAAGAAGAAGAGACTGAGGATGATGATGACGAGGAGGATAACGAGGAAGGGAGTAGTGAGTTGCAAGGTGGAGAAGATGAGCAGCAAGCAGCCCGAGTATTAAATCAAAATCATTTGGATCAGTCATCCAAAGATGTCAAATGTCAGAAGAAGAGTGGCAGAGGTGGAAAGAAGAAAGTTTTGGGGAATACGGAAATTGGCGAGGAAAATGGCAGTGGGGCTGGGAAGAAGAAGAAATCCGGTTCGGGAAAAGAAGGGAGAGCGACGAGTGTCAGTGATTTACTCCAGCGTCTTGATCTTGAAGTGAGTTGGCTATTTTTTTTGGAAAAAAATACTTTATATGTTTGGGAAGTGGGAAATTAAATTCTTATCTGGTGTCATCAAATGTGTCATGCGATATATATATACCCTTTTCGACACTTTTGGCTTATTATAAATTGCGATTTTTTGCTATCCTTTCCGTACTGAAAATGTACAAAAAATGGAATCTGCTTCCTTTGAAATTGAATTAAGTTGCATAAAATATGTTACCGGATTTACAACAACAACAAATATTTTTCCTTACGAGAGTCACCGACACACAGATTGACCTGCGAGACAAGACTTTTACGAACTGAAACCTATTCAACTTCTTGCATTCATGATTTTTTGCGAATAAATCAAATCAGGGTGGGTATGTCACCACATTCAAATTGAAAGTTCATGCCTTCTATTTTCAGAGTTTCCATTGAACTGCAAAAACCTATGAACTGACTCAATTTTCTCTTTCTAAAGACTTTTTAAATATATTCTCTCAGAAGAGTACTCCGAACCTACGTAAGAATTATTAATGTTGTGAAGCATGAATATTAAAATTTTATTTAAAAAATCAAAATAGGAAACCACAATTTTCCCTTCTAGAGTAACTAAAAGCAAGCAAGATATCGTGAATCGGAGACAACGACTCATTTCGTTGACAGTTGGACAGGGCGGACAACCATTTTTATTTCCCCAGGGGATTTCTCTTTTTTCACTTCCTTTTCACTCCTTATTCTCTCTCTTTCTTGCATTTTTCCTTCTTTCTTCACATCGGAACTCAAAAGATCACCAAAGAAGCTGTTTTGATAGCGAGCGACAGGAATCTCGTCTTGTGTTCCTGTTACATACTCTCCTATTTTCCTTGGAAAAATGGGAGAAAAGCAGATTCCATTTTTTCCTTCTCTCTCCTCCTTTATTCGCCAGTCGAAGAGGTTGTTTAAGTGAGTGAAAGTATTATATATGAAGGGAGAAAGGGGGTGCTTTGTGCCCTGTGCAAAACAAAGTGAAGAATGAAATAGTGAAGTTGATATTTGTCCAAAAAGGTGCGTATCATCTTGGTTATATAAACTCGCCCAGTCTGCAAAAACGTTGGAAGGTTGGAGCTTTCTTTTGTGAAGGAATATGGGATTCGACGCTTTTCCCTTTTTTTCTTCGCCGACCTGACATTTGGTCCCTTGTGCTTGCTTGGCTTTTTCTTCAGTTATATATATACTCTCAGTCAGTTCTTCTTGGTTTTCCATTCATTCAACTTTTTTTTTCAAGAAACTCTCTCTTTCCTTTGTTCTCTTAAGTAAACTGACTCGTGGAAAAAATAAGAGAAGAGAGAGAGGAACAGTAGCACAGATCTCTGTTCTACTTCGCGATTCTTGATAAAAAAACACTGGAAGAGAGAATGGGAGCTGTTGAATTAAAAAAGTGTTTGTCTCCACAGCTCTCCCGTTTCTCCTTAGAACAGTGACTGACTTTCCGCTGGAGAGAGTGAGATGAGAGACAATTGTTACAAGAAGAAAATGTGTGTGTGTGGTCCTTGTTCCAGCTCTATGCTTTCGCACCGTTGCATCACATGCATGATGAATGTGGAGAGGAGATTCTCGAGTCTTCCAATTCTTGGAGCTCACTTGACTCTCAAAACAAAAACGCAATTTCAAGTTGAGAAAGTGCAAAGTGGACAATTCTTCTGATTCTCTCCTTTTGTCTAATTTTAGCACGGTTTTTGCACAGATTTCCACTCACGATGAGGGCCGAGTATATGTAAGCACGTATGCGTTTCTCAGAGAGAAGGAAAGTGTGGGTTTGAAATTCCCTGGAACCAAGATTTTCAAAAAGTCAGCATACCTCTAGCTTACATTCATATGGACGAGTCATGTTTTACTTTGTACGAAAAAAAAGTTTCTCCTTTCAAGCAAGCATGTACAAACGGGGCTGCAATCTTAAGCTGTGACAATTTTTCATTTTCGTCTCCAGAAAACGAAAGTGTTTTAAAATGTAGACTTGTCGCCTTTTGGCACGAGTTGTGCATCTAATTTCAAGTATTTATGTCAGAGTCAGTGTCACATGTACCGAGCACAATCCGAATATATATTCCTAAGAGCACTGCGTCAAGAAGTTTTGCATGTCTCTGTTTTGTAGATGTCGTGATTGCTCTTGTCAAAAAAAAACTCGAATGCAGTGACTATAAACTTCAACTTCTCGGCACTATTTTTCGTTAGATGTGAACAAGGGGCGCTTTGCGTTTTGTCAATGTCTAATTATGTAAGAGTCGACGTTCTGTAAAATGTTTACCCATTCAGGCATGCTTCGTAATAGTATCTTTGGAATTACGTATGCTGTTTTCCCTTTGGCTATCGGCATTTGAGCATTTCCATAACCTAAATTTCGTAGTTTTTCCAGAAGGAAACTGACATATACTCACACGTCTTACGAAACACTCGAGAACGATATATTTCAAGAGTTGTAACTAATTTTGTTTGCGATTGTGACTCGGGGAATTCTTCTGACGGCGACAGTGAGAGTCGCATGCAATCTATATATTTCCTCAAGGAACTAAACATACTATAGATGAGTCTGACTGACAATGGCATTTGTAAAATCCCTCCTCATTTATTTCCTGTCCAAGTGCACACCTTAAAACGAATCAGTCGATTTGAAAGGTCACTAATATTGGAGACAGAGAGAAGCACCGTACAGACAAGACACAAACTCATCGGAGATGCTAATATTGTTAATGACACGCACGACATTCACAGCATTTGGTTTGTAATCTCCACTTGGTACATAACATATTGCAGACGATTTGTCTTGAGGATGGTGCGTGAGAAACTTAGCGCCGCACGTGTCTCACATTTACTATTCTGACAATTAGACGCACGGAGAAATAATGCAATGGAGCATGCATCCATATCATGATGCGGAATCAAACGTGAAGATGCGAGATCAGATAAAATAGTGATGACATTACTCAAGGACGACGATCGATGTACTTATACACAACCAATTTTCGTATCGTGATAAGAATTTGCCACACAAGCAGTGTCACTTGCCAGGTTATATTTTCTTGCTCAAGTTGACTTCAAAAAATTGTCGCCTTCTATTGTCTTTTGGGTTCAATAGTAGGGAGCAGCAACATATTGCAACAGCGACGCTAAATTGGAATGGAGGCATTGTATATGCAACAAACTTGAAGTTTACTACGAGCAAAACCCACCGAAACCAATAATATTGGATTTTAAAATTTACGGAATAAAAATAAGAGAAAAGGGTTGCGGCAATGCGCTCTTTAGTACATGAATCAAATGCACATATATTTTTATTTATACTTGAAGTTAGATAGAATATATGAAATATATGAAACAGTGAACCGAAAAACAACTCATGCCGAATTGAAGTAGATTTGATATATAAAAAACGCACTGCATGGGTATATGGGCACATCTTTAACCCCCAGAGTCGGTGCTCTTATTCTGCATCTCCTTTTCTTTTCTAGTACGCATCATGCCTCAGTGACTGCAAATGTGTGGTTGAATGGGTATCCCAAAAGATATACGCAATGAAATGAAAGAAAGCAAGCAACTCCATATTGCTCTGTTTCACCCTTTTATTCTACTTCATTTTCCATTCCATTTTTCCTCTTTGTCAGCTTATCCCTCTTCGAAGCGGAGTATAGAAGAGGGTATGACTGAGTGGCAATAGAGAGAAAGTAAGGGATAAGAAAATTCATATGATGATTCTGTGAAGTGTATATAAGGATGGTGATGATGTGCTGGATAAAGTGCATTTTTGTAGAAATAGAAATTGACTCAAAGCCGAAAGAAAGTGGAAAAATAAACGCAATGGTTGCATTTATGGTATTAAGGATTTTCCTTTTCGCGTGACTCACAGAAAGTTTAAAATGGAGAAGAGGCGTTGGTTTATGGACTTATTTTGGGGAAAATACGACTTTGAATTGGATTGACTTGTTAAAGGATTTTGCTCCATGTTTAATGAGAAGAAAAGCTATATTTAGTCTAATCTGGTATTCCAGCAGATTTTTGTAACGTTGAATTCTCTCTTCTTGTTACAGGTGTACACGCGAGGGCTGGAAAATCATGGGTTCGAGACTCTAGACTTGCTAAAGGGCCTGGAGAAAGAGGATTTGGACATTCTCGGCATTGTGAATGCAACGGACCGAGTGAAGATTTTGACAGCTGTGGAGCTCCTCAAGGAATGGGACATGGATGCAGACCGTATTCCAGGTCAAACCTTGTACCAATTCCAGTATTACCAGACCCAACACAAGACGCCAAAGCATAGTGGCAGCAGCAACGCAGGTGGAAATGGCAACACAACACTTGGCGCAAAAAGGCTAATCGGGCCTAGCTCACCCGGTCTCCAGCAGTCCTCTCACCTTCCTCAGACTACGAATGCGATGATACCATCACCCCACTTCTACCGTCTTCACCATCCCCGCGACTCTGGCATCTTCGTCGGGAAAGTGGACGGGGAGGAAGATGGAGATGAGCCGATCAGCGCCACTGACTTGAGTTGTGCGGAAAGTCATCCTGATGCAGAAACAGAGGAAATCATTCTGTCACCGATAAATCTTCAAAAGACTTCATCCGTAGTGACAACAGGGAATCCCACAGCTCCTTGGCATCATCATAATAATAACAAACAAGGGAGCCATCATCATATAAATCGCTTTATTTCAAAGGGGCCCCAACCACCAACGATGATCGTCAACCCTGGCTCTCCAGCAGCAACAGCAGCACTCATCTCCTCCACCACACCAGCAATTTTGTCCACAGCCCAGCAACCAACTTCTTCCGCGAGCAGTTCGGGAAGTAGCAGTAGCGGGATTGCCACAACCGGAGACTCGTTTTGGCAGAGTGTCTCCTCAAATAACTCAAATGGTTCTAGTAGCAGTGGAAGTGGTGGTCCAGGAGCTGCATCTATTGTGGTGGATCAGAATCACTCCCAGTGGAGTAAACACCACCACCAGAAGACATCATCCCAGCAAAAAGGGAAAACACGAGATGCGTCTCCTGCATACAATTCAGACTCAGTTAGGAACAGATTCCTTCAAGCGAAATCCCTTTTTGAGCCGAGCAGTAATAATTGTTCCTCCACAACTGTAGCGACGGCCTCTGTTCCAACGAATGGACTCGTCAAACCAAGGGTACCAGGCCATGTTTACGAAAACGACGGCGATGAGATGGGCGTTGGTGGAGGAGAGTCACAACAACATCATCTTCATTTGCAGAGAGCTGGCTCACAGGGTAAATCACAGCAACAACAGCAGCAACAACAAAATCGTTTTTTATATTGTGAGAAATCCAGTGATTCTGGAATTAGCGTTTGTACCAACTCCCCTCCTCCAATGAGGAACGAATTCAGAAACTGAACACGAGAATCATTAAATTTATGTACATTATGCGTATGTATACCGAAGTAAAGAACTTGTAGAACATTGCTGTACAAAAAAAGTATCCCCATTTTGCAGCTCTACTTCTACTCACAGATTTGTAAAATGTAACATTTACGATATCAAAGTTGCTTTGCTAAGCTTTATTCCCAGGTTGAGTACAATTTTGAAATAAAAAAACATGACTGTGCTTATATAATCATAGAGAGAAAAGATGTACTTACTCGCCCAATTCCTGCAAAACTATTACATATTATTATGCAAGGTGGCAGTTGTTACATCGTCTACCAGTAATACCAGTAATCATTTTTTAGTCATTTACATTATCATTTAAGAATTAATGAATTTATTGAATGGAGCGTGGCGTTTTCCTAAGGTTTAACATGTAGTTAGCTGTGTAACTTGTACATTTCTCTTAAACTATAAACTATACACTTGATTCCTAGTTAAAAAAGAAACTGTTATCATTATCAAGTTGTGAATATTGTGGATATAGTTTATAGGAAAGAGTACCTTTATTATTACTACGGAAAGGAGAGTGTGAGACAGGGATATCCACAGTTGTCGTAAACTATGTATATGAATGTCATATCATGAAACAATATTTGAACGAATATCGCGTCTTATTATACCTCAGATATAATAAGTAAAATTAATGTTATAAATACACAATTTTTACTGCCGTATATAAAGGCGAGTTATTGCGTATAGACTCAATTTTTAACCACAAAACAACAAGAATGTCAATCTGATAGAAAGGTAAAAAAATAATAATGAACTTGTGTGACACTCACGAGAGAAAACACAGTACGGTTAAGAATGCATTATCGGTTATATATCAATTTAGAAGATATTTACATTTCCTGTATGCATAATCATTGCATAATTAACTATGGATTGTATATGCAAACTAAATGTGTAAGTTTTCGCTTAAATTGTCATTAGATTGTTATATAGATTGTAGAATGCTAGTTGTAAATACAGAATGATTTGGCGTAAGTAATTTAGACAGGTTAAAAAAATTATCTAGCTATTAGAACTATCGAAATTAACCCATCATAAAAAATGTACTAAACCACTCAAAATAACATACCTCTCCGCATGTTGATTAAGGTATATATCCTCGTTAAGATTTTTTTCTCGGAAAACGTAAATGCAATAAATAAATGATGAAGTTACTCTACTGTTTCAAGTATAAATCGTTTGACTCGGTGCGATTTTTATTGGCATTTTTGGACTTGTGTGAAAATTATGAAGCATCTAAAACATTTTGGAGCAAAAAAATGTGATGTGATTATGATGTGGCAAAAAAAAGTTATATTCTAAAACCCGATTGTTCATGACACAAAAAAGTAGACATGATAAAAATACACTTTTTGTTACAAAATGTTTTGCGTATAACAGGGATTGTCTCAATACTTGTGCTGGTTCTATATAGAAATGTGACATGCTGACCTGATGGATTATTAGGGCATAACGATTTTTCATTTTAACATTTTCCATATTGCTCATATTTACAAAGCAAAGTGAATATGTGATGAGACAAAACGAGTGTGATATTGATTTGATAGACACAACAAGTCCGTATATCTTTTTCGTTGGAAACTTATAAGTGCACACTTTTTCAGTTGAGAACGACTGACTCGTACGTGGGGATCATGTATTTGATGTTGATGAAAGCATCTTCGCCGCCGTAACGTTCGAGCAGTTCCAATGTCTCTTGAATCAAGTCACCAATGTTTTCTCGCTTGTACTGGCCGTACTCAATCTCATCACCGAGGTTCACTAGTTTTCAATCAGAATTGTAGCATTTTGTAAGCTTCATGAATTGGTCAAAATTCGTAACTTATTTTCGAAAAAAGCTTCTCACGATTTTTGTTGCGGAAAATATTTAGCACGGGAAGGATCTGTCTGTAGTAGGGAACCAATGCTTCGCCGACTTTAGGGGCAGAAACTACCAGTTGTTGAATGGCATGTAGAGTCACCCTTAAAATCTGGGGACATCTCGTATTGAGAGCCTCTGCAAACAAACAAGTCATTTCAGTTTTTATTAAATCGCAATTTCTAAACAATTGTAATTTATCATCGTTTTTCGTGATGTACCTCGAATCGGGCGAATTAGATGAGGCACAACGGGGAGAACCTTGTCGCAGCCATGAACTAGCAAATCGTGGATTCCTTGGCGGGCAAAGAAAGAGTACGGATGTTCGATTTCCCGAAGTCCTTCAAAAAACAGGGGAAGATAGTGATGATAATCCAAGGTTTCAGGAGGGACCTGAGTATTTACAAATATTATATTAGCTCCTGAAATCATTTATAATTTACATCAAATTTTAATTCAGGAGAAACCTTCCAGCATATCAGTTTTCCTCCACTGTTTTGATCCATCAACATGGGAAATTCGCCACGGTCATAGCACTTGCGAAACAATGTCGACTTCGGACACCGAGGACAAGTGGAACAAGCTCGAGGCGGACAGTCCGTTATCGTATCTTTTTGCCAGGACTCCCGAGAAAATCCACGAACAACTCGGAGGCATGTTATCTCTCCCCCGCGCACATTATAAGGAGCCCGAAGGTCGTACATCTTTCCCCACATTGTAGTCATCTTGGAAGAACACCTTAATCAATTCGAATGTCAATGGATATTCGTTGAAAAAATGTCACTTTCTTGTGTCCTGTGTGATAATCCAACCAACCTTTGTTTTTATTTATGCTATCCCTTGTCGCACTAATTTTCAATTATGACCGCACAGTATATGGTTTTAAGGAATTCGAGGAAGATGAAACAGGTCGTCGGATGGGGATATACCTAACTCTTACGAATATAGAAATTTTCTGACCCACAAGAGGAATAGCGGAAATGATGACTATATATTATGCTCCTTCCCTATAGATGCGATGAATTTATGAGAGAGATATCCACTCTGGTCCGTGTTCGGCTTCGTATAAGAGGACAAAATAATAATTTGATTGATCAATATTTTGGAACTCGAGTATGCATGGGTTTTGTGAAAGTATCCATAGGAATATGGAGATGGTGGGTAATTTTCACTGAAAATGAAGGTGGCGACACGGTGTGATGCCATAAGGATGACACCTTCCACCCCACCGTAACCGATATTAGTGAGAATGCGGAAATGACAACAAAAATCATGCTGGACACATACACGTTTTATTTCACCAAGAAGAGAAAATCGGCACTTCTTGCTGATATTCAGGACTATAGTCATCACTAATGTCAGAAAATATCTGGCGTGTGGAATACGTCGAAGCAGGGTGGCTAACTCCGGAAGAATTTGGGTTATCCTTTGCACTTCCAGAGGAGAATCTGACATGAGTGTGCGTAATAGACTGAATTTTTCCTGGTACTTCGGGATAGTCAACGTTTCTGAAAAGACGAGATTTAAGCTTAATGTTATGCATAATTTATGAAGATGTGTAACAAGGTTTTTAATATGCGTTCCATACTTGAGAACAATCACAGGTGGCATGTGTACAAGTTGCAAAGGACTTCTTCCATCGCGCAAAGCGCTCACCAGATTCAGGATTTGACCTCGCATTACCGACATTTGTTTATCAAATATGTGCTTATGAAATTTTTTGTCCATCTTTGAGAGAAAATGATATTTTATAGCGTATATTTTGTAGTGCATAGGATATACTTTTTTTAAATGCATACCCTAAATAGGCAGTACAAGTCTGCACACAATTCTTCAATGATGCCAGCATTGGAGAGGATGGGCAAATATTTGTTTCTCGTTTCGGAGCTGAACGGAACCTTGGCAAATGGGAATTTCGCCCATTGGAAAGGGTACGCACGCCATTGGTCAGGATGTTTGAAGGGAAACGCAAGGCCGTTGTCAATCGCTGCGATTTTAATTCGCATCCGTAACCCGTTTTCTAGTGCCAGCGAAAACTACTCAAAAATGAAGAGAATATTGTATCGAACTTGAAATTGAATCTAATATTGTAGAGCAAAATTTCATACGAAATATTTTACAGGAGTCAGTGTCATTTCCGCATCGCCACCCTTGCCTCCTCCGTCCTTATCATATCTAATGAGCCAGTTGTCGTTTCCCCTGTCCGTATTCCGGATAGTGTAGTCGAGAATGACAAGCTTCTCAAACTCCAACTGAAATTCGTAGGCGATATCCTCCGGCAGTGGGTTCGCTTCAAAGTGTTGAATCCACTCTATTGCATCCTTGTACCCTTTCACGAATGTTTGGAAGGATCCTACCTAGCGCCAAGCCGAACAATCAAGGATTTCAACTTGAGTTAAGATGAGCAATGCGAGGTGAGTATAAGAAGCTTTGTAACAAAGAAATAATGGTTTCCTAAAGTTTACGAACTTTCTTATCTTTACTTTTAACGGAAGCCCAATCCGATGAAAGCGCCGACCAACTGCAGGAAATTTGTCAGCTAGCGTTTTTCTCGCTTTGGCCACCTCCCTCTTGATTTTGCCGTAGTGGAAGGTGGTGCTCGCCATTCGTATTACCCTAGTGTTTGGAACAACATGAAGGTGCAACTTGTGGTCAACAAGGGAAGCTCCAGCTTCAGACAAATAGCCTGAATTGAGAAGAAGGCAACCTCGTCCAAAGCAGCATGGGCAACAACGTCTTTGAAACCACTTTGCCCATTTCGGATTCAGACGACCGTATGGCTCCTCATCTCTCGGTTTGAAAATCCCAATGTTTTCCTGTTGGAAATACATGTTGCAATACGAATTTTCGTTGAAAGATAAGACAATGGTGTGAAAATTGATTGCACGCACGTGCTCCGTATTTTTGACAAAATATGATCCAGAGGAGCCTTGAGCAATCATCACCGGAAGGATTTCATTTTCGATTGCCACCTCGGCCTGTTTTAGCAAATCATTGAATTCAGTATCGTCTAGAATTTCCAAGACCGTATATTAATATTTATAAACGCGAGAGCGTTTATCGTTATTCAATTGTTGGACTTTGGTAGGAATTTCCATGATGTACCTTCATAATACACTACATTCCCGGTGTGTGCGCTCACGTTAATCATAACATCATTCGTCGATGCTTCCGGTGCCTGACCGTCACATTTTTCTTCCTCGAATTCCGCCTCTTCTTCATAATTACAGAAACAATACCTACAACAAGATGTCATGATGGGGTCATCTTCCTATGAAATTCTGTGCGCCTCAGGCTGATACGAGATTGCCAGTTTTAAACTTTTTCCTCTAGCCCGTTACGAAACCTTACTGGAATTTTGCAGCGAACAAGACTAGCGCGAAAATTACCAAATGTGAGTTGAACAGGAATCCCCGGAATCCCAATCCACTGATTTCGAGTCTACCATGGTCTACCACGAGTCTAGATTTCGACACATGCCCATTGAAGTGTCAATGGTTACCACACATGAACCCATTGATCGAGGACATTGGGCCCATTGAACATGACCGCAGTATCTACTGGACAACGCGGGCAATGTCGTCATTGTACAAAATGTCCTGCAGCGGCGCTGTGGTATCCGTTAACAAAATGACGATGTTTAGGAACACTCAGACTCGGGTCATAATAAAATTCAATTCAAAAGAGTATTGTTGATGTTATCCCAGTTTTTGCTCTGCATTTCAATAACGAACATGCATTCTGTAGACTCCTTTGTTTGATATCGCTCAACCGATGCAATGAAGCCAAAAATTTGTTCTTCTCTTCAAAATTTTTACCTTACAAATTTACCAAGTTCGCTAGAATTCTCACCTCGCAGCAGTAAGCTTAACAAGTTAAATCTCAATCTGGTGCCTAAGAGTCCACCATGAATGATTTGCGACATTGATCAAGGTAAACAATGACAAAGTTTTTGTCTGTTTGTTATACAAACGAGAGCATTGCAAGATTGCAAGACAAATTTTAGGCCATACATGTAGGTATCCTTATACTACATTATGTTATAGAGCATACATAAATATTTGCTGTTCCTATATTGTAATTCCAATCTTTCAATACAAACGAAGAGTTAGGCCAGTGTGAAGACCACGACCGCATAACGTGTTTTCTTGGTCAATGTTACCGTTGATGATCACGATGATGATGATGATGACAAGTTACATTGAGAATTAATATATGCATCATCGTACAATGCAATATGATGCGCATCAACATCCCATACAAGGGTACTCATTCGTAATCTGATGGGAAAAAATGCAAAGTTTAGTAACAAAGCAAACCACACATTTGTCATCTATTTTTTGCTTGCAAAATTGTTACTCGCCACGCCAATGTGTATGATGCGATCAATTGAAGTTGATCAGTCAAGTTTTTTTTACTGCAGTGCGGAAATGGCTCACACGCCATTCCAAGATTCCAACCACATGTATATACTCCACGTGTTCCGGAGGATTGGAGTTGATACCTATCTACATCTACTATATATTCACTAATGTGACCAATTACCAAAATAAGCATTCTAATGTTCCAAAATGTAACACTTTCCTGTATTTAAATGCTCTCGAAAATGATAACTTGGAGGTGGAATGAATGACACGTTGTGTATTTTTTTTACATATTTCCAGACCAGAAATAAGAGAGGTTGTAAGCATAGAGCACAATATCAAATTTTGTAAATCCTCAGAAGGCTGTGCACATTTTTATGGAAAATTAATACAAATATCCTTGGAAAAGTGGTTCTTTACCGCGTCGTCGTTATATCTGCAGATGAACCAAAGAGAGCAATTAACGTATCTCCCTCATTACAATGGATGTTCCCTGCGTACAAGAAGAATGTGATCCAAAGGTCGAAGTCGTCATAAACCTGACCCGCCAAGCAAAGGAAACATTGCATCATCACTACTCTGAACTGAACTGAAATGACAATTGATACATGCATACTTACAAAAAATATTTGTGAGCTAAAAATTGACAGGAATATATGCAGCAGCGTATGTAGTTGTCACCTTTTTGTCACTCACCCAAAAATAAAACTATTGCAACACGCACATCAAAAAATTATCTGTACAGTGCCCTACACTTTTTTTGTGATACAAAGGTCACAGTCACACAGTGCAAAACCTCATCTAAACTATGTATTGAGCGTCGCTACGCCATAATACGCGTCATCATCAATTTGCGAAGATGATTTGCATATAACAAGTATATAAAAGATGTTTGCTCTCGAAGATGAAAACGTAAACCATACCCATAAACCCCTACACCTCTTCACAATAAACCAATGAAGCTATTTGTGCGTAATGATTTTATGAGCGACCACGATGTGCTAAGGTGTCCTTATATTTCCTTATTAAATCGATCATTATGATATCACATGCACAAAGTTCCAAGTAGCATGTTCATCTCTGTCCATCTCGCAGAGTGGATGAACGCTAAATGCCGGAAAGCGTGTGCTCTTCCAACGCAATTGGTAAAGGAACAGGAAATTTTTTTCTCACCTGAATCCTACACGGGATTGTTGGTGCCGTTTGTATTGTGTATGGAATACCGTGATACTTCTAAAGTCGACTATTGTAATGTGATTAAGTTGACCGCGTTGTAAGAGTAAGGTTTCGTATATAAAGGAAAAACGGTTCCACAGAAAATATCATTCAGTCCTTTGCAGTCCTCAACCTTCCAACAATTTCATCATCTCTAGTTTTGTGATTTTTCACAATCCCAACCAAAATCTTCAAAATGCACGCTGTAAGTTGGTGGAGAAATATATTGGCTTCAAAATTCCCAGCGGTGGAAATTGTGGATCAAGTGAAACTGATATACAAATAATAATAATTTTGTGATGATAAATCTTTATATAGGCTGCCGTTGTCGTCTTGGCCCTCGTTGCCACCGCTAGCGCCGGAGTTCTCCTCACTAATCCAGTAAGTGTGCGTGATCAAGTGTGCTTAGTGTGACGAAGTGCTTTTAGTACAAAACTTTGTGGAGCTTTTGAAATATGTGGTGACAAAAATTGTTTTTGAAATTCAGATTGTGAGAACCGTCCATGTTAACCCTGCTCCAGTTGTCGTTTCTCAACCTCTCGTCCGTACCGTTGCTGCTCCAGTTGTCGTTTCTCAACCTCTCGTCCGTACCGTTGCTGTTTCTCAACCAATTGTGACGAGAACCGTCCATGTTAACCCTGCTCCTCTCGTCCGTACCGTTGCTGTTTCTCAACCAATCGTCCACCATGTTAGCCCTGTTGTTCGCACTGTCGCCGTCGCTCAACCAGCCGTTTATGCTTCCCCAGCCATTACCAAGGTCGCTCACGGTGGTCTCCTCATCTAAATTATTATTTTAAAACCTACAGCTGACCTAGAGCTTGACTTGCAAACATTCGCCTAGTCTGCCTCAAAACACTGAAAGTTCATGCTAAATTATTTTTTTTGATACGATGAGCTATTTGAGCAAATAAAAAATTCGGCAGTTTTGTAGAAAAATATTATACATTTTGTGAAAATCTTGTAATGCTACTTCATATGTTTCTTAATCGCCAAATCCATGGCTTGCCCTCAACAAACCCGATCCATAAAGTAAGTCTTCAACTGATTTGGAAGTTCCAAATTGGAACGGTGGTGAAAGCATATATAGTCTGAAATCGTACGTATTTAGACCGAAAAATGAGCAACACGTGGTGCTAAAACTTCTCCATTTCATGATATATGGCCAACATTGTGTTATAATTACAACGCTCGACCAGTTAGCACCCTCAATCATCCGTGCTCGTTAGAGTAATGACTAATGCGCATTGTAAAATTCAAGTTTGGTTTTAATTCTCTTCCGATTCTCGATACGTAGGTCATAGATCTATCCAAGGAAATCATGGGTGATAGGTTAATTACGTAATGGAAATTCAAGCATATTCTAAAGACGACTAAGTTAATGTTGTTGTTGCAGAGCAAATACATAATACAAACACTTCGTCGAGACTACGAAAACTCGGAAGTTATCTATACATAGAACATTTCAAAGAACAGCATATTTATACCAAGACTAAGCAGCCATTTAATTTTTTGTACAAACGTGGGATGGTAGTACTGGTAATCAGATTCATTAACTCGTAGCTTGGGCACCGTGAAATTTGGTTTTGCCAAACTGATATTTTTGTGCTTGTATATATTCAATACTCGAAGTTAGTGTTACTACGTACCTTAGTTTAGTATTAATGCTTTAGTAGTAAAGTGGAAAGCGCAACATTACAACTCGAGCATTGTCATTATTTTTTTAATAATTACACCTTATGTATTCAAGAAGGGTCTAGCACAATCCCAATACTTTTCATCACAACTTCGTGTAAACTCAGGAAGATTCATGTTTGTTTAGCTGCCCCTACGATGCCTAATTTCTTCCTCAATTCTCAACATGCAACTCCACTTTAGTAATTAGCGGTTTTCTTCAGCAGTAATGATTAACGAACATGTTAAATATCCTATGCCTATATGCTCACTGATCAGATCAAGGCGACTGTATGTTTATGGATATTTATAGATGCTCCTGTACATGTACAATGTGCACCACTGGATATATTGGAACACGATCCACGATAATTAACAGCGGAACACTGAAAACCATTAATTATCATTTTGACAAAAGAGGATTCATGATTGCATAGGTAGTATGACCCATGCGCACAATAACGTTGGAATACCAAAAGTAGCACAAAAATGCTAGAGTTGCATGTTTCAGAGAGGCGCCACGCCGGCTTCAGTCGCATGGATGATTAAATTATGACGATGATCAAAATGATCACAAAATTCATGATCATTTGCCGATATAGCACGTTCCCATGAAGCTTGGTATGGTACTTGCTTTTACGCACATCTTCATTGCTGGCTTGTAGTCACTCACTTGGTGGCGAATAGCGTCTCATATAGTTAGGCACCACATGCTATTGTTGCCGTCAATGAAAAATTGATAGGTAAAAAGAGTAACAATGTGAGGTGGTATGAATGCGCGTGCATGCACAAAACTGTTACTGACCAGCAGCAGGACTGATTACATTGTCAGCTTTTTCCAAACCTTGCATTTCCTCTCCCCAAAGCATAACGGTCGTGATCGCACGGTAAAAAGATTTTTCCAAAATGTACTATTTAAGCGTAGGGAACCGACCAAAGGGACATCAGTCAACCAGTTCCAATCCTCTTACCACTTTCTACCAACCATTCTAGTGATTTCATCACCACCACCAAAACCAATCAACATGAACTCCGTAAGTTTCTTCAAATATCCGACTTGTTCAAAGTTTTATTCTGAGAAAAGACCGAACTTAATTTTTTAACTGGATTTTTAAGGCAATCATTGTCCTCTTCGCCGTCGTCGCCGCTACCTCTGCTGGCGTCGTTGGCCCAGCCATCTACAGCGCCCCAGCCGTCTATGCTGCTCCAACAGTGGTCCGCGCTTATGCCGCTCCAATCGCTGTCGCCCACCCCGTCGTCCATGCCCCCGTCTTGCGCGCTGCACCCATCGCCGTCGCCCATGCTCCCGTCGTCCACGCTCTCCCAGCATACCGCGCCCCAGTAAGATCCTTTCTTTAAATTAAAATAGTTTTTAAATGCATCTTTAAGCCTGTGATAAACTAAGCAAATAATTTTCTCCAGATCGCTGTCCACCACGCAGTTGCCCCAGCTTATGGAGGTCTCGCCTACGGAGGTCTCGCTGGCCCAACCATTATTGGTTAATTTAGTTACTTAAATTATTCAGAGTTGAATAGCTGAATTTACTTTTATACTGTATTGGAATTTAAATTATTCACGGGATAACCCGAAATCAGAATGAAATAAACCAACTTTTCCTTAAACTTTTACTACTCGCTTTTACGTTCAAATTGCTATTTTTCATAAATCGCTATGTGTAAATGGACCTCAGATAAACGGTTCGACTTGAATTTTGCGAACACTTTCCACATAAAGTTCAGCTGGAATCCATGAGTACTCATGCGAATCTCATCAACCGTATAAAGATAGATACTGAGGACCGTTTACTTCCGGGCATATTTACAGATTACCAGATGAAATATAGAAAATTAACTAGCCTCCAAAGAGCTGGCGAATGCTAAAACAATCAAGAGTTCGGATAGTTTTCTACCGATCCAACTGGGAAACAGGGATTCAGATCAGACTGATTCAGATCCAGCATGTGCTCGTTCGTGGTCGTATCTAGTTGAAGGTATTTAGATGAGACGATATCAACAGTGACGGGGACTAACTCACGGCTCTTGGTCACTGGGTACAGTCATATGTCATATGTCTCTGGGCAAGTTTCCAAGATTTAGCAAAACTTAACTTTCGCGAATGTCGGCGAATGTCTTGCCCAAGTTTCTTTAGCTAGTCGTTTTGGATTTAAAAACCTCGCAGGACTTTGGATGTGACTGATATGAAGGTATGAAGCTGTGAATTTACTAGTTTGGGCTCAATTTCCACGCTTGCGGAATTTTACCCAGGGTCAATACGACGACCAATATTATGCTGACAGTCAGTTCTGCTACATCAACCACAAAAGTGATTCGTCACAATTTATGGCTGGTGCTGGACACTGGACATTAATGGGAGTCGTGCTACGAACGGGAACCTTTGCTCAAAATCCCGAGTGCGGATTTATGTTCGCTTCACCCAACTCAGTCATAAAGCTGTCGAAGAGTTCCATAGACGAAAAGGTTGGAACGTGGAATGGAGAAAGTTGTTCAGCTCCAGTTACACACCAACAACCAGCTAACTATTATAATAGTACTCAAGCGAGAGATTTCCTAGAGGACGCGCATGAGATTGGAATTGGTGTCGATTATTAAACTAAAATAGTGCCGGTTTAAAAAATCCATGTAGCTATTCACCGATGCATATTTTTGAACATTTTCAAAGCTTTGTATTCACCGTTCTTGATAACTGTTTGTTTAAATTATCGTTTTTATAGAAAAAACGCTATTGTGGGCAGTTGTTATTATGCCGTGGACAATTAGTGTGTGATGCCATTGTTTGGTATTAAAAAATTAATAACAATCTCGTTAAGACAAAACAGAATATAAAAGTGTAAAACTTGTGTTTATACCCAAACCCAATCTATCAAGTTTCTTTGGGCTCGCCCCAAGGGAATTTGCTTTCTGATTTGCAGTGTAATTTCAGAAGGAGGAGAGACAAAATCCCAACCAGGAAGATTGAGAGAAAATCGTGACATTTTCCGCAAAGATCACATTGGGAAAATCATAGTTGGAAAGATGATCCAACTTTTGATAATAAGGAAAACTTGTTCCAATTACACTAAAAACAAAAATTACGATACATACATAATACCTAATTGCCGTTGTAAACAAATATAAATGTAGATTCAACGAATATGTACTATAATGTAAGGCCCAAATATTCACATAATAACGGGTTTCCCAAAATAAAAATGTCACACATGATATGCAATGGATGAGTTTTTTGTGCATCAGCATCAACATCTCATGAATTGACACTTTACCATTTTCTTTGCGCTGAACAAAGGATGAGTATCATTAGTAGCCAGTTTTGGGAAGATAAAAAATGCTGCTGCACGCTACTCGCACTAAGCTCTATAGTTATATTGAAATCACATTCATCGTGTCCAGTCCAAACATGTATATATACTTTGCCACTATTGCGTGCTTTTGCAAATGTTGATGTGGTTGCTTCTCCATCTTCCTTATTAATCAATCAGCATAGTCCTTTGGAATCCAACAATGAACAAGGACTGAGGATCTGCATTATAGTACGATCGATGACTTCACATAGCGCATTGAATGTGTACGCGTGCTAATGCACTTGTTCCTGACACATTTGCAATGTTGGAATAAACAAAAAAATACCGAATTAAATTGGTCAGCAAAAACGGCATTTTTGCTCGTGGGTAAATGGATTTAGTTAGTTTCATTTGTTTAATGTATGCTTATGCTTTGTTGTATGAGGGGGAGCAAAATTCTGTATATTATATGCCTTCAGTGGTATCATCAATCTCACCCTGGTCCATAGTCCATAATCTGTCAAATGTCTTCTTCAGGTTTCCCAACATAGCTTGCATATTTTGTAACATTTTTTCTGACGAGGAAACAAAAGCTAAATGCTTGGTGTATGTATTTCTTTGGCAGGTTAATTGGCCCAAAATACTCATTTTCAGTGTTACATTTCGAGAAGCTGTAAAAAGTTGTGGTATAAAAGGTGCTCGGATAGTTCCAAATGTTATCATTAACTTTTGCCACAGTCCTGCAAACACAATTTGTCAACTAATTCTCCAGTGATTTTATCACCAAACACAAAACTTCAACATGAACTCTGTAAGTTTCCCAAAACTTATTTGATCATTTGCTTATTGTTTTTAGAACAAATCAAATAATCATTTCTCTCAATTTTGCCATTTCAAAGGTAGTCTGTGTCGCTCTTCTTGCCTTGGCTGCATGCACCCAAGCTGGAGTCCTTCATGCTGCTGCTCCATTAGCCACTGGCTACGGCTACAATCATCATATTGTTCACCCATCTCCCGTCATCCGCACCGTAAGATTGAAATTTTCCAGTTATGAACAAAACTGTCATCCAAAAGCAAAAAACTGAAATTTTTTTTATGGAAGGTCGCTGTTGCTCAACCTGTCGTGAGAACCGTCGCCGTAGCTCAACCCGTCGTGAGAACCGTGGCGGTAGCTCAACCCGTCGTGAGAACCGTGGCGGTTCAACCCGTCGTGAGGACCGTGGCGGTTCAACCCGTCGTTGCTCAACCTGTCGTCCGCACTGTACGTATTTTCAAGCTAATTTACTTACATTTAAATTATTTCAAGTTTTAGAAATATTTTTTTTCTAAACAGGTTGCCGTTGCTCAGCCAGTTGCTTACGGAGCTCACCCAATCGCCTACGGAGGAGCTCTTGCTGCCCCAACCATCATCGGTTAAGAAGTTCCTCTTTCCATAAAAAGTTACCTGCTAAATTATGAAGCCCCCTTTTATACCTTTTTTTATACTGGAAGTATTATCGAACAAAAAATTAAAACCTTGATTGGCAGATTCCCATAAACTCGAACACTACTAATGTCTTGCATTTCTTTCACTTCAACAACTCGACAAAATTTACTATACAAAAGCGTTCGCTTTCCGTGATCTTCCGTAAATGGGATTACTTCTTGTCTATAAACAATGCGTAAATGCCTTGTTGTTCACATCGACACCTTCATTGGATGGGATTATTATGGATACGTGTATTCTTAGGAAGTTTCAAGTTTCACCTGCAATGCTTGAATGCAAATGTCACATCATGGATAAAGATTTCTGGTTCTTTACGCATGGATCGTTTATGAAGACATGACACATGACGCATCGCTGATATTATATCGTGATATGATATACACAGAGGCGAAAAAATGGGTGTGATATGATATCGTTGCTGCTACCATTTTGTCGTGTGCTGCACAAGTAAAGTAAAGGAGTGGAAAGAGCTCAAAGTGACATGATGGTAGAAAGAGTAGATCTTGTTTCCATTAAATAATGAAATCGTCTTTTATTAATTTTATGGATTGGGAAAATTCAATTTTTGTATTTCATTGAAAACACACTAACCTCAGTTCAAATCGATCTACATGAGATGTAAGAATGTAGATGTAATTGTAGATATATATTTCAAGAAATATCCTAGTGTCCAAATCATGCATATTAAGAGCAAAAAATCATCCAAGAAATAAAGTTTCGACATTTTAATATTCATTTCAGGTTATTTTTTGTACATCAAATTTTTCAGAAAGCTTTTAGCACAAAACACGTCTTGAGCTCGAAATAACTAACGTTTATAAAAATCTACAGAATGTTTCAAATCTCCGTCGAACACAAGACTCTAATTAAATAATTAAATACTGCTACTAAACTGCTAAACCATGGTAACAAGGCACTATTTGGATGTCATGTCTGAAAATGGATAATACTTACAATACAATTTCATTTAAATCCGTGTAGGTAATTAACATATAATTACTAGAGAAAAACTGACGTTAAGTTTGGTTATCTAATCATTTGAATCATCATCAATACTCGAAAATTCACGACTCTGAAAGTTCTGGGTTGACTGGCAGCCGGTGGTATGCCCCAAGATTCTCAAAGGTAAATAAACAATCCTATGACGACAAAGTGTGAAGCTATAATAGATTACGTATTAAAACGTA
>JAQFZW010001454.1:0-26915 GCA_034687055.1 Heteromurus nitidus
GGAGGAGGCTGCAGTTCTCGCAGGAATTCAGCTCCGACTGGAAGAATGCTGGCCAAGATCTCGACCTCCGAAAACGCACCACATTCCAGGCTCGTCTCCAGTTCCACCGTCGCCAAACGTCGCGGATAAGTCTCCAGCGGGGAAAACTGCGGATGAAGATAAGGTAGCACATAATACATAATACTCGCTTACTCGTTTTTGTTGTTGTAATTTTAGTTCCGCGTGCTTGGCTTCCTTGGTTCTCATGAGATCTTCCGGAATTTCAGGAGTCCTCGCTGATACCACTTCTCAACGAAAGTCCAGGGCCCGGAAAGTCCGTTCTAACTTCAGGAGATGGCGACGGCGGTGGTAGCAGCAGTTGTGGAGGAGTTTGTGGTGGAGGCGAGCTCCGAGGAGATGATCACTCCGTCTACGCGGAGGAAATCATAACGAAAAAGTCGAGCGTTGCTCGTGCCGTTTGCCTCCTTGCGACGTGCTACTCCTCCTCGGACAAGAATGAAATGTCTCTTTCTGCGTCAACGAAACTGGAAGACTTGGTCCCTCCATGTTACGTCAATGCTGGAAATATCGTTCGTCTTATCAAGGTTAGTCCAAATCACACCACTTGTTTATGTCGAGACAAAAAAAGTCTGCAAATTAAATTTACGGAGAAAAAAAGGTTTGCACAATTTCAACCGTACATCTTCCATTACCCCAAAAACTGTTTCGATGATATTTTCCATCTAAATTTTGATTGTTTACACACCGATTATTTCCTCCGCCGTCAAACTACATTTCTCCTGCGAAAATGGAAGGAATTACCTTGAATAGTTTACAGGCATCACTGAACACACTCTCGAGACAAATCCAATTTCAACTTGGAGAAAATTTTTTTTTTCAAGGTTACTTTTGCATCTTGACTTGCCAACTGCCTCTCTCTCTCTCTTGCCTTGACGATTTTCTCATGAAAAATATGGATACATTCACTTCTTACGAAACCACTTCACTTGCTGAAAAATAGGAAAAAAGTGGAATCTTTTAGTGAATCCTGAACAGTTTATCATTTTCCGTATAGTAATCACATGATAAAAGCGCAGGTGTTTCATCTCTTCTTCTACTTTTTTTGTCGTACGACAGACTGACAAATTGTGAGCATTTATCTGATTTCTATGCCATTTTCCGAAGGAGTTTTTCTATTGAAACCAACTTTTGTTGTGTGGAGGAGAGGAGAAAATCATTCTGCTTCCCATCCAATCTCTGAAATTCCAACGACTTTTTTGTATGCAAATATAGACGAGGAAAATTCATAACCGTCGTTATAATGAATATGTGTATTGTGCATTGTGTTCAGCGAGAATGTTTCTCCTTTTTGCATGAACTTTTTAGCACATCAAAGGCCGATTGTGTGTGGAGGTTGTCAACAGCCACAATAGACCTTTCTCTTTTTGACTTGTGGTAAACATTTTATTTTCTCCCCTGAACAAAAAAGTGATCTACTTCATAGCCTTCATAATGTTCACAATTTTACATCGATGTTTCTTACAAAATTCTTCCAGCCAGAAAAAAAGAGATAAATAGACGAGCTTGTTAAATTTGGTGAGGAGGAGGGAGAAATGGAAACTAGTTTTCCACCAACAAGCTTGAATTTGAAGCCAGCAACCGTGCCGTGAAAGTATCTCGATTCATACATGTTTGGCGTTGATTAGATTTTTAAAAAATGTTGATGAAGCCTTGGCTCACTTTCTCAATTCGGGGGAACTGCTTGCATAATATGTCTTCCGCAATGTGACACTCACGTCCTAATTCAATTGTAAATTTAATAAGTTTCGTTGCTCGCTCAAATATAGTTCCTCTTCCTTCCCCATTCTTTCGTAGATGGAAAGAGGGAAGTCGTGCCTTTAACTAAGGGCGCACTCTTCTATTTGGCTCGAACTCGAAGCTATGTGTTTGTACTCTTCACAATACTAAATAGAGATGTCTTCCTCTTCAAAGGGCGATGTCGTGATGATGATGGTCAATGACCGTCGCAGTAGTCCTACAAGCCCTAGTCTAGAATAAAGCCAGTCCTTTAAATTAGAGGAAGTATAACTTCATGACTAAGCTGAATCCATCATGAATCATGTTATTAAAACTGAAACATTGGAACTGATCCTGGAAAATCATATAAATGACACATACATCGCATATATGGAATGGGTGCCATTCTCAGAAAATCGTAATATTTTGAGATCAAAGGAAAACTGTTATACGTTTCGAAGATTTTATGTAATATACGGAAAACTCTAAAGCTATAGCACATCCTTCTATTTTTTATCCATATTTGCATAATATCCCCCGTCGTCATCATATACTCGAAGATATAAAAAAATCACGAAACAAATTGGATGGAATAAAAAAGAGAGAGATGCACAGTCAATATCTAATTGCGAGAGCAATGTTGCGTGGCAGATGTTCGCAATAAAAAAATGTTCAACAGTTTCTTGATAATTTTAATGCGAATTTCATGTTCCATAAAGAGACGGAGAATGGGAGACTATTTCGAGTGTGAATACTCGACTTTAACGTGTATATTTTTGTGCTCTCTTCCGCCTCGTCCCCCCTTCTTTTAAATAAAGGATTAAGCTGAATAATGTCTCAAGATAATATTCATATCGTCATTATTATATAATGTCGTATAGTGTCTGTCTGTCTCCCTCTCTCCCACTCTTTCTTTCGCTGGAATGACTTGATGAAGTTTTTGGGTGACGAGCTCCAGTTAGCTTCTGGATTTTGTGACAAGAAGACTGACTTTTTTAACTGGTCACTTGTGACTTGCAAAAGGCAAAAGTAAAAAAATGTACTATACTGAACTTGATATGTATCAAGCCAGAAGGAATTGACTGTATAGGCAACTCAAAAGAAACCTCACCTATTCCTCCTCCTTACCGCATTTTCACACGAGTGCACAAAAAGTTTGGACCCGTTGAACCAACTGGGCTGTAGTCCTTCACCGATTTCTTCGCTTTGAGCGAAAACATGGGGCAAAACCAAAGCCGCCACGTGCGCAAGAAAAACGATGAGGTGAGTAGAACATTTAAAAAAATTTAATCATAATTAGAGGTCGCATGTATATCGACAAATAAAGTTTCACTTTCAACTAGTATGTTCAAATCTTGCTCAAGAAAGAATATTATTGTCCCAAAATTTTCGAGTCTATAAGAATTTTGTAGTTGAGAGGATGAAATTGAGATGTCTCAATTTTCAGAAATTAACGATGTCTAAGTCAGACCATCAACCTTGCTCGTAATTCTATTCACATTTGACATTTTGCTCGGAATTCTTAAAATATGAGGCATGCATGTGACTACATGGGCTATCGTGTTTCGTTTCATGAACTTTAAAAGTCAAATATACGAAAAGAAAATCGTGTTTTGCTGTTCCAGGTATTTATTAAATATGCCTTCAAGAAAAATTCCCCAATAATCTTCCAAGTGTTCGCCACATGTTTTTATCTATTGCTTTAAAAGCACATGCGAGAGAGTGGAGCACTTTCCGATTTTTTTCGAGGGATTTGCACGGGGGAAAATATTGTTGTTTTCAATCGGATCTTTATATGCTGCCGCAACGTTATCGTTTTGGCAACATCTCTGTCCAAATCCATTTACGATTGTGTAAGCTGTAAAAGAGTCTTAAGGCTTTTTGGAGTGGAGTCGTTGTTCTCTTCGAGCATAATCCCCTCTCTCAAACACACAAACACTCACACACTTCCTCCTCCATATTTTCACCAGTTTGTCATTGAGGGCGGCGAGAGAGAGAAAAAAGTAGATTCTTGACTCTTGTGATCGTCGAGTTTTACGAGCAACATGGAATGTGGTCGACTCGCCGCATAGCTTCGCATTTTCACTCACTCGCAACACCATCAAAACTCTCTTCTGGTCATTCAAGCAAACTGCTACTTACAATTCTTATATATTATTATGTCTAGGAAAAAGCGTTGCTCCCAATGCATACATAATTCGGGAATAGTTGAGTTTCCTTTTTGCTGAAAAAAAAACACACTCTGGTCGGAGGAGACGAAGGAGATGCATATATTATTATTGTTTGTTTAATGCGACCTACGTAGTGACGGCAATAATCGCTGTTTTCTCCCGAACCTTTCAGTTTCTCCTCCGGGTTGGTGCATCATCCCATCCTCTGAATCAACAAGACTAAAAAATGTATATAAAAAAAGATGAATGATCCCCCTGTTTTCAATATTCTCTCATATTACTCGCTTTTTTGCGTATAATTATATCTGCGCAGTTTTTTTTGTCTTACGAATTACGAGAGTAATCACGTCTTTTTGGCGAAGGGAAAAAATAATGGTAGAGAGGGAGGCTTTATTGAAGCTAATAAGAGGAAATAAACCATATCCTCTCATTCATCTTGAGTAAATAAGCTCAACTCAATTACATGTTTTTCACTGGATTTTCTCCTCTTTGTACTCCATCCACGAATTTTCGTCGAGATTTTTTTTCCTTGTGTGTGTGTGAGTGTGCTGCTTATTTTCCGAAGAAAATCTGGTTTTAGCAGTCAGTTAATGGATGGAGGGAACGGGCTGAGAATACGAAAAGCGTTATAGTACATCAAGAGAGACGAGTTGTGTAAGTGTTTACTCACTTTCAGTCATTCTTTTTTATCCGGATAGCAACTGGGGAAGAAAATAGGGAGAGTTTTATGAGATTGCCGACATTCCCCACTTGGCATTTATTTTCAGCTTCTTCGGGAAAGCACCTACGCGCCCGTGTGATGAGTACTTTGACACGAAAAATATGAGCGACCAAAAAGTCGTAACAAAAATGGGGAAATAAAATCGTATCGAATCAGGTTTATGGGTGTATTATTTGTTGAGGTATGCACTCATACTCCATGAATTTCACTCTCTTTTCTTTTTGTGTGGGCATTCATCGGTTAATGGGGAATCTCGTCGGGGAAATTATATGGCATCCTTCCTCTCCTCCTTCTCTCCAACGTTAAAAGATACAACAGAAGCATCATTTGAATAACGGTAAAAGAAAAACATTCGAAGTTTTATAGGGACAAATGAGGATTTCGGTGGGTGCACATAAAATAACTTTTCTTTGTGAGAGAATCGCTGTGATTTTACTATTTCCACTTGAGAAATTTATGCTCGATAAGAGTCAAAATAAAATGGCGGGTGTGTCGTTCCACCGACGAGAGATTTTGGGGTTGATTGTGAGTTTTTCTCATCGAGTACAAGTCTTAAGTATGGAGTTGATCATTAACTCTGGCACAGATAAAGGATTAATGGAGGTATTGCGAGAGAAATGGAATATATAATAATAAGTTCCCTCTGGTCTCTCCTCCAGATTTGATTGCCCTTTTTCTGAGGAGGAGGAGGAGGGAGAGGAGAAGAGGAAGAGGAGGACATGATGATCATGAACACCTAGTCCATTCCCTCCACAATTTCATGATGGATGTAGCTTAATAAAACGTGACATTGTGCGTTATTATTTGCCTTTTATCAAGTAGCACACATACACACATCCATATATACACATGAGCTTTTTCATGAGCTCGTATAGACAACTGTGATGATGATGAGCAAACATTTTGCTGTTTTCCCTTCTACACCGAGTTCCACTAACACAACACAACACTTCATCACAGAGGTCTGTATGTTTGTAGTGTGTTGTGGAGAGGTGAAATGAAGTACTTCTGTGCAGAGCAGGGATGGGAAAGTATATACTTTCCTCGTATTTGTATACAGGTTGTAAGAGCAAAGTAGAAAATGCATATATTATTCAAAAAATTAATATCGAAATCCGATATCTAAGGTGTCGGTGTCCTTTCCCAACTGATAGAATTTTAGAAACAGAATTTAATGAAATTATTCCCAAATTTCGTTTTTCATACGTAAAACAACATTATTCAGATATAAGCAAAGCCAGCAAAGTACAGTTTATCCATCCCTGCACATCCGCGCCGTTAAATCATTTTATGTGACTGTTTTCTTTAACATTTCGCCAGCTGCTCACATTATTTCCTGCCATCACTACATTCTTCTTCAACCACGATTGTGGAGGACGTGTCTATGGATTTTTTTCAGATATTCCTTTGAGCACGCAAAATTCAAAGATTACATCCATTTTACAACTTTGTGGCAGGCTATTGTGGTAGAGAATAATCTGTTTTCCTCTGCTATTGACCATGCATTCCAATCATTACTCGCTACTCGCCAGGGTAGTGTATTTGTTTAGACGAAGATCATGTGAGCAAATGTTTGTTGGCAGAGAGAAAGAGAGAGAGAGAGGTTTTTTTCCGGAGCTCAAATATAGGCAAACAATATGCATGGGAAAATGGACTCTTTGGTTTTTCCTCTCCACCAAATATCCAATGTTTGCCCATACTTTTCACAAGTCTAAGTGGGCATCGCTGCGATTGCGATGTTTCCCCTTTTTCGAGCATATGCACTTGTTTCATATTTTTTATATTAATTCCGCTCGGCCTTGATTTGATCCAATTCCACTCTCAGAGAAAGTTGTCTACTCTCAAAGACTAAATGAACTTTCGTATCCGGAAAAAAACCTGAAGGTAGGGAGAGAGAGAGAGAGGAGAACATCAACATCAACTGCCATCATGAAATGTAGTTCATATCATCATCGTCCTCCTCATATCTCAATATCTCGATGGGTGTTTTTCAGTAGGGAATTTCTCATAAAATCCATTAAAACATCTTCCTCGAACAATTTGACTAGATGCCTTTTTCACAGGCGAAGGATGAGTGAGAATAGTCGTAGTTTGTTGAAAGCATTTCATGATTTTCCCAACTTGAAACTTTCTTTGAACTTTCTCTCCTCATTTCGTTTTTATTAATAGTATCGTAAACTTGCCAACAACACTGACGACTCCGTGTGTGTAGGTAGGTAGGACAGACTTCGGTAGCGCTTCGGGATAAAGTCGAAATGCACACTTTTTGATTCGTGAAAATCAGACGCGGTTGATCACATCAATTTTATTTATGTACAGATGTGTGTGTAATGTGTGGAGGGGAGATAACTTTCCCCTCAAAAAAAGAGGCGCTTTTACGGCTCTCTTCTGTGCGAATATTAAAAATTGGGAGCACATACTCACCGCATGAGAACAATACCGCTCGTGGTGAAAAGATGCATGTAATTGCATTATAAACCGAGTTGTTCATCGTCGCCATTTTATATCCCGTTGAAAATTTTCATGGGAGAATGTCTCCTCAACGAGTTATTATTATTATACGAGTCATATATTATTTCCTCAATTCCTTTCATGTTTTGTGTTGCTCGTATTCGGTGACGATGAGAAAGTTAAACATGAGGAGCAGCAAAAGGAGAGAAAGCGAGATCCGTTTCGTTAGTTTCATAAAGCGTCAGTTTTCATGACTTCTAATAATTACAACCACTGATTGCTGCCCAGAATGGCAGCATAAAAAACGGATGAAACATGAAACGATGCCTCACAACAACACTTTTTTTATATTTATTCTCCTCGTATCTTCATTTGGTACTCAAACGAGCACCAAATGATTCAACAATATTACTTTCTGATTCCCCAAAAAATAAAACTTTAGTTCACATTTTATTTCCTCTTCAAAACCACGCCAAGTAACAATGGAGGAGAAATGTAGAAGATGGATGAGGGAGAGAGAGAGAGAGAGAAAGCATAAATAATCCGAGTATTTTTTGACAGAAACTTTCCATCTTGAGAATTCCCACAAGTGGGGGGAAAATCCACTGTGAGCAACGAATGGGGAAATTTTTGGGACAGGATTGACATTTACTTTTTATTTTTTACTCAAAGATTTCTCGTCTTGTTTTATGTTTACTTTATGCTCTCGTGTCTTTTGAGTGAAATCTTTGTACCCATTTCTTTCCCCTGGCCTCTTCTCCACTAATGCTCCGATAGATATGTCTATTCCGCCACAATTATGGTGCCTGTGTGTGTTGTGTGTGCGCACCTTGGAGAGCTACCTGTGGCAGTGCTTTTCTCATTGTTACTTTGTTGCAAGAAGAAGGGGAGGGGAGAAGAAGAAAAGAGAAACTTAGATATGAGTGTATAGATTGGGTGGTAAAAGCGAGCAAATAAATGGGTAATCACATGCACCCACAGACACATACTATTTTTTTTATCCGGAGAGGCCGTTTTTTTGAAGTACAAAGGAACAGCTTGACAGGACGATGTGGAGAAAAAGCTATTTGTTCCCTTTGATAAATACATATAAGGTTTTTGGAATGAAAAGCGTTTTTTTTTCTCTTCTTCTTCTCCCTACTTCTCCTCGTCTCCTTCAACCCTTTTTTCGTAAGCCTTGATGGAACCATATAGGTTTTCATGTGGAGTGCAAGATTTTCTTTGGAAAGTGAGTGCGTACATGTCGCCTTAAGTACTAACTTGTATATGACTCGGAGTAAAAGATGGAATGCGAAGGAAACAGCATGAAAGTAGCATTAGGGGGAAATGAGAGAAGCGATGAAATTATGACGGGCAATAGGAAATATTTATGTATAATGCGAGCTTATGTGGAATATGTGTATCTACATTGGAGATAGGTACATTACCATGTTCCATATAACAATCCGCTTGTCTCTTCACTGTCATGAGCACACAATAATATCAAGGCAGAGAATATTATAGGTTTTTTTCCCTGAGAGAGAGAGAGTGTGTGTGTGTCTGCGAAAGAGAGTGAGACCGAGACGGGAACGGAGTCAGCTTCAGTCGTTCTCCGTCTTTTGGTGGTGATGCAGTGTGCTCCACACGTGTTCTCCTCAACAGAAAACAAGCATAATTCTCCGCTTCCCAAAAGGTAAAGTGGAGGCACATGCTCCTCTCTAGCATATATTATTACAGCGTTGATAAACAAATCAAAGCGCTCTCTCACACCGACTTGAACGTGTGGTGTGTGAGTGTGTGTGTATATATATTGGCATTAGCTGGGCAAATGCCAAGTGGAAGAACCATGACAATCAATCCCGTCTACCTTGTCGAGCTAGCCGCAGTTAATATATGAGAAACAATAAAAATAGAATTGACGAAAAAAATTACGTACTGTCACCGTGTACCTATGTGAAATTAATGTGCATTTTAAAAAAGTGATGTGATATATGTGCTACTTTAACTATCTGCGAAAGGAGAAAAGAGACTTGTTGCTCACACAATTAAATGAAGTCGGCTAATTGAGAGTGACAATTTTTTTGTAGAGATATATGCACACACGTCTCCATACATTTAAATAGTCTGAGAGACAAAGCTGTAAAATATAATTACAGTGTTTGGCATATGTCTCTTTAAGTATGCAAACACAATCTCTCTACTAAAGCTCTCTGGAGAATGGTTTTCCTCTGCACTCCTTAAATATCTGGAAGCACTTAGCCAGCAAAAAAAATTTTTATATGGGGATGCATTATGATTGAGACGTTCATCAAAGGAGCAAATGTAATCACCCTAATAACGCCGTGTTTGTCTAGTTATTTGGCACTTTTTCTCTCTGTCTCTCTCTCTCTCTAACTCGCCTCTGTGGTGCGGTGGAATTTGACTCGCTGAGTCAGTGTGAATTCGTCCATTGAGCAAATATTCGACAATAAAAATCTTGTTATCAGATTATCTCTTCCATGTCAATAACAATGCACATCTTTGTGGCCACATCAGAGTGTCATCAGTTTAAGGTTCTGTGTGTCTCTCGGAATGAAAGAGTGATGGCCCGTTCAACCTTGATCTTGCTTCTGTAAAATTATGCGATCCGATAATAATAATAATGACGAGTATATAGTACTTTTATTTTATATGCAGAAATAAAGAGACTGTGAAAACGACAACATTTTTATTTCGCTGTGCTGATAAGTGGCTGAGTGGGCCAAACACTTTTATATTTCATAAATATATGCAATTTGTAGTATTATGCAAACCGCGTGGTGATAAGGAATTGTGCAACGCTATATCGCTTTATCCGCGTACCTAAACGAGTATATATTTTTATCCAGTATTTTTGTAAACTGAAAGTATTCAAAAGTTGCTGCTACTAAAAGGGAGCACGATTTATTTTGGGAAATTGAAAAGAAAGAGGAAACCTACAGTTGGGCAAGTAAGACTAACTTAATATCTATTTATAATTGACTCACTTTTCATTTTAGTGCATATGGAACACGATGTTTTATGTTCATCATGCTTCTCTCTCTCTCTCTCTCTCTCTCTCTCGCTCATCTCGCTATAATTACAACCGGAATGAAACTCCAGGATAATAAATTTATTCAGTGGTTGAAGGATACGATGACAAGTTTGAGCTTCGTTCATATATGCAAAGAACTCTTGTCTGCTCGCTTGGCTGAGTCAGATAACCATGCGGTTCCTTCCATGGTTTCTAATTGTATGGAAATTTTGTCTGTGAACTTTAGTAATGATGATATGATAAACACACACACGCAAAAAACTTTTGTTCCTTTTGTAAGAGGAGATGGTAGAGGGGGAGAGAGAGAGAAACGACGAGGAGGAGTACCTATTGTTTTTTCTACTATTTTCCAGCCCACTCTTCCCTTCATTAAATAACTTGGCTGGCCCTTAGGGTTTGCTTAAAATTTGTTTTCCTTTTAGAGGTTGTCTTCAAATCCAAACTTTATTTCACAATTTCAATTCAAGGCTGCGAAAGACGTGGGCTTCACCTAAACTTCAATGCTGTTAGAAATTTTACACTTTTTTCCGGATTTATTTATCCAAGAAACGTAAAAAGAAGGGAAGGAGCTCTTTCTCTCTTTCCTTCCGATTTTTAATGATCCTTCCCATCCAGAAAACTAATGATATGTGAATTAATTTGATTTTTGTCAGAAACACAACTTGTTTGTGCCCTTTACCTTCACTTCAACTGAATCCCGCTTGGAGAAAAGTGATTGGCAGGTGTAGTGCATAATACAGTCAGTAAAAGTTAGCAATATGATATGACTTTATGCATAAGGTGCAAATGCCATGCCAGTCATGCCACTTGCACAGGTGAGAGAGTAAAGAAGACGAAAAAAACAAATTGATAGAGGAGAACCGTGTCTGTGTCGAGTTTCCCTATTCCATTTAACAAGTACGTCCCAAGCATACGTCATTTTGGTTTGGAGCTCATCTGGAGAGGGAAAAAATGAAATAAAAATACAAATCCACAAAAAAAGCAGACAGAACAGTGGACTGCAATAGATGATATATACATCTCCTTGTTAAAAATCAAAATTTGCTCTAAGCTCTCCCTCTCTCTCTTTCTCTCTCGTCTGGTTCTTTGTGGAAAAGAAGCAAAGTTTTTTTGTTGTTGCGAAAATCGAGGATTTCGGTTTGTAGGAGAACCATTATATACTTTGTTCATGTAAGTCACACATGGAAGCCTCGTCCCAGGTATGATCCAGGCATTGACGAACAAAGATCATGTAAGTCGATATTCGGGTATATGGAAGGAAGTGACTTCATACATGTTTGATGTGTGTAGTAGTACGGGAGTAGAAAGTGGAAGACGTCATATCCGTATCATTTATCTCGCTCCAGAGTATAGACGTAAGACGATAATGCATATGCATTCACTTTGTGTGTGTGTGGCATTTGGGAGAATGAAATGTTAGTAGGCCATTCTCTAGTTATTGTTATTGAATGATGGTGAAAACATCGGATCATATTTGTGTTATTACACAGGCTGCGCTTCTCACTGACAAGCTAAGCTCTATATTTTCTCTGCTTCTTCCCTGAGCAGAACGTCTGTTCTTTTGATACAATATTTTTTGGAGGGATATTATTCTATGTGAGCATGTATACATGTATGAGTGCGTGTCCATGTATGTGAAGTCAATAATGCTATTACTCCAGGCACAAGTAGATTATGGTGATGATGGTGACTATGTGAGAAAACAGTGCTCTCTCTCTCTCTCCATCAATGGAATTAAGGTTTTTTTCTCTAGTCCAAAGTCCTAAGTAGAAAACAATGGTATTATGTGAAAAGTCCAGACCCAGACCAGGTCTCGTTTTTTTATGAAAGAGAGGAAAAGAAGATGTTTTATGTTTTCACAATGAAATCAATGGTTGTGTATGTGGCATATTATTATACATTTTACCCATGATCCATATAGTTCCTGTACGAACCACAAGGTTTTCTTTTGTTTCGGGGAAATTTTTTTTTCTGTGGGTTTTGATGGAAACGTTTGATTCGTGTGATGGTATACATGCATACTGACAAAATTATGTTGCGTCGTGTATGTGTGTCTTCAAATGATTACTGTGTGATAAGAGTAGGCGTCGTAGGCGAGGTGTAGGTGACATTGTTAGTATTTCCACGACACTTCTTCTGCTAATTTAAAAGTTTCATTAAATTCTGGATTAGTTTGCGGTGAGTGCCCGTTGGACTTTTCAATGTGGGCTCCTCGCCATATATATACTTATGGAGAGAGAGAGTCTAGTTTAATTGGATTTTCCCCAGCTGAAATACGCTTCGAGGGGCATCCATATCCTCTGGGGAAAGATGGATTTGTGTAGTCGTGAAATGTATAGGTTTTTAGCCAGAGAGAGAGATGAGTCTCGTCACTCACCAAATATCTGGCATTCCAACCTAAGTTTTTTTTCCTCTTCGGTAGTGCAACCTTTATGAAGAATTCCTGGCATTCTCTCCTCCTGTGCTGGTCTCATAATGCCCTCGGAGCATTTCCGGAACGATTTTTTTATATAAAGGTTGGCATACGTACAGTTACGATGAGGTGGCAAGTCATGCTTCGTATTTATATTTTTTTATATATTTCCAGTGTTCTGCTTGTGACGGGAACAATAGTATCCCACCTCTCCAGGCATATATATGTACATTATTCCAATTTCGCGACATGCCTCAAATCTGCCACATCCATGCAGCACTGCCACATTAAAAACAAGTAACTTTATAGTTGAAATTTTGAGAAAGAAATTGAAATTCATTTGTCAAGGCTAGAGACCAGAGGAGGCTTTACCAGGAATAAATATAAGTATAACATTTCCCCTTCATTTCGTATACGTGTGCTCAGCTTGAGAGAGAGAGAAAAACAGGATGACGGGCGGTTGACAGTGTCGTAAATAGTTTATTTAAAAAGGTAAATTGGGTTATCATAAACATTCGTAACGACGTTGACGCGAAGGTAATATCGTTGTTGAGGAGAGGAGTGAGATTAGCTAACAACCTTCTCAAAAGCAGAGTTTTCTTTACATTCAACATGTTGCATAAAAAAGCACCTCTCTCCCTTTCCGCAACTTGTCCCCACTTTGCCCTGGTGCTCGAGAGGACAGGATATAGTTCAGATATTTTTTACGACTGCGATGAGCTTCTCACTTTTTCATATCTTTTACACCCTGTCCCTCTCTCTCTATTCCCCATTTGAAAGATTAGCCGAGAATTAATTCGGGGGTAATGGGGCCATTAATGTAATCAGAGTCAAGGAGCAATTCACGCACCATGATACCAGGGCAACATGCAATTTCAGCAGCGAGTTGCTCAAGTAATTAAACTGGAAAATATATTATTCTGGAAGTTGCTATTATCTTGTCAGGGAGAAAGGATATGTAATTGGAGAAGTCGTGTGTGCATTCCCTCTGCAATCAACATTGATGGGGAGAGGAGGTGGGACAGGTAGTGAAATTCGGGTTCCCTCCTCGTGTTGACACAAATACAGAGGAACTATCCTGGAAAGAGTCGATATAAATATGTGACACCCCGATAATATGGCCATGATGATGACGAGTTAAAACGCTGAAAGCGGAGAATGAAAACTGCGTTGAATGATATGAATAGTGGAAAAGTTATTGGTGGTGTGCCAATGACAATTTGTGCAAGTGGCTCATGACCAGCTGCATAATATTCAGCTCATGTTCTTCGGCTGGAGTGTAATATAGTATATTGCGCATTATTTACCTGGCTGGAATTCTCGTTAATTGTTCAAGGAAAAAACTTGACACTCGTCCAACTATTTCCATTCCACAAACTTTCCTTTGGATACACAAATAAATTGCTCTTCTATATTCAAGTGTAGTACACAGGGGCGTGATGTGCGGTTACATTTTAACGAATGAAATAGAATTATTATTATAATTATTAACAGTTCATTGAGCAATAATACTTTTTTCTGTTTCGTTACACAGGAGCAGAAAAGGAAACTGTTCCATACATCCGTGTACGAGTCGGCGACACAGCTTCAGAAGCTGTATGTTCAAAGTTGTCGAAGGCTTCCAGCGTACGGTTGTCGTCTAGTCGTCGTCAAGGAACTGCTCCGAGGGAAAACGAAGAAAAAGGTAAGTACTAATATGGCTCTCTTCCTTCAAAAGGATTTTATTTTCGCTTCATCCGTCCGCACTTCCCAAAATAGTAATTAAGGTCGTCTACGAAAAAAGAAAGAATTGTGAAGGAACGTAATTACTTCCGGATCACCCATTGTCTCTCAGGCCTTTCCAGGTCCAGGCATTGGAATTTGTCCAGAGGGGCAGCATAATGTATTTCCTACCATTTGTAGAGCAAATTAAACCGTTCTTTATAGTATCGCTCTTGTCGCTGGACATTTCATCGTGCAATGTTCAAAATCCGACAATTACAGAGAGTATTTGAGGAATTTCAATGCCTATACGCAATGTTATCGAACGCTAATACAATTACTAAAGTTATGATTGGAACTGCTTCGTCAACTCGTAACCAAACTGCTTCTCAGTTTAAATGCGTGTCGACTTTTGTAAGCAAGTTTGAGTTAATACCGAAATTTATATTTTTAGAGTGCAGAAGAAATGTGAGTTGGTTTGGTGATAGTGGGTGGGAATGTATTCAAGGAATTAAACTATTTTTGTCAAATTTTCTATGAGTCTAAATCTAATCACTTTTATCATCCATGTGCTCTTCAATACCATCGCTCTCTTACAAGTGAGAATACTGAGAATCCCGCTTCATAATGAATTTCAAGGAATATTTTACTAGTTTGTTCCCCGAACTGAACAAACATTCTTCAATAAAACTAACTTTAACTTTTTTCGGCCTTGATTTAACGGTGAAATGAATTTGCAATCAGGGGGCTGGCATGGGAAGATGAAAGGTAGCTATTTTCGCTCATTCTGAATAAACATGAGCATCAGCTAGTCACCCACAGATAATTTATTTCCATTGTTTGTGTAGTTATTTTTATCGTCGTTAGAGCGAAATGTTTTGTTTGCTTTGTTCCCGTCGTCTAAATTTGGCATTTCCTTTCCACTTGTCAAGGCCACTCGTCTTCTTGGGATCGGTCCTGAGAAAATCATCCTCCTCGACTGTCGGACGAAAGTGCTCGCAAGATCGCAGCCGACTGCGGAATTGATTCAGGTGAGAGTAGCGAAGTTGATTTTGAGCAGTAAAAGCTGGCGTTTTGTATTGATGTATTAGAATTCTTGTGTTATTATACTCGAGAATCTAATTGTGTTGGCATTTCCAGTGGCGTGCTGGTGGTGGCCGTAACCACGATCGACTGATCCTCGAGTTTCGTGGCACACGATGGTCTTTACTGGTTCCTCCAGTGAGCAGTGGTTCCTCTTGTGGTGTACCTTGCGGCCATTTGGGCTCCGTTGGTGGACTTCGTGAAGCGGGCAAGGCCTTATGGGCGATTTTGCGAGAAATGGATTCGAATTTTTTAGACGACTTCTCTCTCTCGCGAAAAGTGGCACCAAGTGACTCAGGCGGTATGTCACTTGAACAAAAAAAATAAATATATTATTACATCCTTCAACCTCCCTAAATTTGCCTATCAACTCAAGAAAGTCACCTTTCCCTCCTCTTTTTTTGCCGTCTAGACTCTTCGAAACGAAAGTGGAAAATGCGCTCTCTTAACGTGAGTCCGGAGCTGGAGCAACTGGAGAAAATCCTTCATTTTCCAGAGGAGTTGGCATTGGCCCTGGCTGAAACGGAGAGTCAACTCTTTTGCCAGGTAAACAATTCTTGTCGTTTTATGCAACACCATCAAAGTCGACAATGAAATCGCCCATCACTCACTTTGTTTAATTTCACGACCGTTTTCATCCCACTGAACAAAGAGTTTTCCGCATGCTTACCCACTTTTACCCACCAAAGACATGTTATTCCACTGAATCAAGTTTAATGAACAGTCTTTTGAAATATTCTCCTCACGGTTGCTAAAACTCTTGAGGGAATAATGAACGCATATGAATTTTTTTTTCGTTTGTGTAGAGAAATAAAAAAAAGTTTTCCCCCTTCTTTCTCTGTTGTTGTTTACTGAAAAATAATCATTCTGGGAAAATTTATCATCAATTTAGGTTGCCCCGCTGGAATATTTACGGCATGTGACTATGGACCTTGGTGTAACCGAAGGGATTGGCGGTGACCCTTCCAACAGCCAGCTTGGCATATCTGTGCTCATCGATCGTTTCAACGAAGTAAGTTGCTTTGAAGTCCGCTAATATCTCCTCTCTCTCTCTCTTTCCCCCTCTCGTCTATCATTTTCAAACCACTTCTTCCACGTACCTTTGTTCCACGAGTCTGGCTGGAACGAAGGGGAAAAACGTTTGATACGAAGGCAGCAGGTGTTCTCTCATCGGTACACATAAAGACTTGATCTCTCTCTCTCTCTCACTTTCTCCAATGTCAATACTCAGCAACGGATCAAACGCACAAACTAAACAGTCTCTTGAAATGAACCATCAAAAAGGAGTATCCCTTCCATAATGTCCGATTTTCATATATCCCTTCGTCTGGTCGGAGAACCTTCTTTTAAAAGGCTGGGCATGCTAATTCAAGCTTGCTCCCTTGCCTTGCACCCCCCTCCATCCACCCCTTTGACTAGAGAGACCATGTTTCCCCTGCGAGCTCATTAAATTTCCTTCTAATTACTTGCTGTTTAGTCAGATAACCATTTCCCTAGCTTATTATTTTACATCGAGAGTCCCATATTAAATCAATACATGTCAGAGAATTCTTGCTTTTCCATCGTCTCTCTCCTTCGTCGTCGTATCAGTTCTCTTTCCTCCCGAATCTCAGCATGCTTCTTTGACTTCCACTTACTCTCCTCGACGGATGAAAAGTTCCCCTGCCGTCATGAATATTATTCCCTTTCTCCAGTGAAAACATATCATCATGATCGTTCTTTCTTCTTGAGACGTGAGCGATATCATATATATTTGGGATGGGATAACGATGACAGTTTTCCAAACATCAAAATACCGATGGGAATTTTTGCTTAATTATTTTAAAAAAAACTTGGGAGAAGTGAGTCAAAATACAGCTAAAATACCCTTGTTCCACACAGACACTATTCAAACAGTGGCCAGGCCAGATAAACATGTGTAGGTTCGCTCGGGCAGGTAATATCTTTGTGCAAATATCGTCCTCTCTTAATTGAAATCGTGACTTGAATGGAACCCTCGACTTAGCATTCCATTCAGATGGATAGGCTCTTACCAACAAAAAAACAGCTTGAAACTCTCGAGAGCCGAGTTGCATTTGAGAAAATACGTTATGAACAAGTTGTCACACAAAAGTGATCGATTATACCTTGTGTTTATATTGATATTTATCATGTCATCTTCCTCTTGTATCTTCGTTATAAATATCGAGTATATGATATGATGATGCGTGGCCGTAATGAAGTAGCACAAGAGTATTTTATTATTAACAAGCGAAGCACTTTTTTTAGATCCAATGTTTCTCTCTCGCAAGTTCACGAGACACCTTCTTCTCCTTCCCCCCCCCCCCCACTTTTTCCACGCTGTCGATCGCCCTACTCCGAGAGTTCGATCAGCGTTCTTCTCCCTTTTCCTAATGGCTTGTGCCCTCGTTACAGTCTTCAATTCGATTTTGAAGAAAAAAAAGTGTAATTATTCCGAGAATATATTTATTGAGACCTTAACGCACAAAATTTACTATGGAGCGCGTTTTGAGGGAAATTATGAAATACTCTAATGTCTACTTTCCTTCCCATGCAAATGTTGTAACGATGAGACGTGCTTCAAACAAAAAAAATGATGAAAATAAGTGAAAATCTTTCAGCCAACAACCCTAGACACTCATCAACCTTCAGTAGTAAGCTTCACAGTGTAATTTCCTTGATGGAAAGTTGTTCTCCGACGTGAATTTCATGATGCTGCTTACATGTGAGCGGAGAATAAAACTCCGCTCTCCTCCACTATATACCTACTTAATGAAACTATTTATTAGATGTAACTGAAATTATCTTCTATTTCACTTGGATTCATTCTTGCGTGATACACTGCCACTATACAAAACTAGTAGACGATGAGAGAGCGAGAGAGAGGAGAGGAGAGAGAAAATGAATGGGAGAGCTGTGGCGTTGAGATCTCATCGTTGCTTATAATATTCCCTCTGTGATTTTCTAGATAAGCTCTTGGGTAACACACTTGTTGGTTTCCCCACCAAGTCATGAGGAGCGGAAGGCAGTTCTTTCATGCCTTCTCCGTGTGGCTCGTACTGCGTGGAACTTGGGAGCTTTTGGAACTGCTGTGGAAGTAATTGCAGGGCTAAAGTAAGTCTCTGAAGATTTTTTTTGTGAAACTTTTGCATCATCTTTGTAATCGTATATATTATGTATGTCGCTTTTTGTATATAACCCATATGGATACATACATTTTCGAGGAGAACGCAGAGAAAGAAAGAAGAAGAAAAAATGGTCTGGTTTCTTTTTCTTGCTTCCGTTCACTTCTTTCTCTCTTTCCTCCAAGCTTTATTACCATAATCTTGTCTGTATTACACGTACTTCAATTTTACATGGGATCCCAACTGAAAAAATCGTATATTAAAAAAAGAGATACTATAAAGTTTAGGTCTGTAACTTTGAAGACACGGAAAACACACATCATCTCCTCATGCATATCATGTTGGCCATGTTACAAGATGGATACATAAATTGGGTAGGGTGTAACGGGAGATTGAGCATTGCAACGTGATTAAATCGATAAGGCACACACTTGGCCTTGCCGCAGCACAAGCACAAGGCTTGGAATAAAAATCTGAAGACATCTGGAATATCAAGGGAATGGGGTTAACAGGTCTTCAAATTTTGATAAAAAAGGACTGAACGCAAGGTGCTCGGAAATAATTGCAATTCTACAAGAATTCAAAAATTTGGAGCATTCTCGCATATTTGATATAAAACTGAAAATATTGAGGAAGTTGGAGTTGGAAAGGGAGAGAACGTTAGAGAAAGTCATGAAATGAGAGAATTTGTTACCATGGGGCATTGTAATACTCATGTGAAACACTCGAAGACAACTTATGGGCGACTAAAGAAAGCATAAAGCCTGATTTGTAATTGAGAGCTACCATCAGGAGAAACTTTTTAGTAAATATTTTTCTAGCCTAGTACTTATGCGAAATAAAAGAGGCATATTGAGTTGAACCGTGAATATCATTTTCTAATTTGTTAAAGTTTTCACGCTAAAGTCGCTCTTTCGACTGGAGAAAGGTGTGTTCGTGTGTGTGTGGATTTTAAATCCACCGTCTTGAAACTTGAAAGTAGTAAGTCTACACCGACAGCTTTTTCTTAAAGCACACCTTTACAAGTCGAGTTTGAACTCGCCATTTTGCCAGTTGAGGCTTTCCCCAAGATCTCTCTATTTACTTAGGAGAGGGGTAAACTGGAGAAAGTTTGAGCTGTCATCAAAGTTAAAGGGAAGTTCCATCCTTCTCGTAGACAACGTAAACATCAATTGTTTGAGAATGACAGTGATGGGGAGAGTGTATACTCCTGCAACAAACAAAATCCCGTTTCTAGTAGATGCCTACTCTAGAATTTTTTTCTACTAAATGCCACCCATGGCGTAGGAAAGACATAATATAATGTAATGCAAACGTTCCAAATAAACTGGAAAGTTTGGTAACAGATGCGAAGCGAATTACTTTCGCAACATTGTTGACCTTGTTCCTTCCCTCATCAATCCTCGTACAGCTCGCAATCAGTCAGCTTTGATGGACATTATTAGTGGCAGACGAGAGAGAGAGAGAGATAGTTGAGCAAGATGGTCTATCGCCATAAACATACATACTCTTTCGAAATGCGACATTACGGATTACGGTTGAGTGAGGCGTTAGTAATAAATAGGAGGAAAAAACGGAGAGATTACATTTTGCAACCACCACCACCGCACACGAACATTTTCGCACTAGAGAGCTACATTTTTCCAACGAAAATGAGGGATTCATGATAACTCGTGGGAAACTATGAAGATGGAAAGTTTGAATTGTGAAATGGATGGGCGACAACACCTTCAAAAAGTGAAGAAATCCTGTTCAGTGGAGAAGAGAGAGAGAGCTCCCAGATGACGTGGACCGGATTCGGCAATGACAGCATGTATTAAATTATACAGAGGAGTAGGGGCAGGGGTTTCTTTCGGCCTCCAGCCGTTAAAGCCAAGTTGTAGGCCGACGGAAACTACTTGCCTCTATGGCTCTGAACCCCAGCAATGCTGCTGTCCAACGGCTATCCTCAGAACTGAACGAATGTCGATGTTGGAACTTTGGAAAATCTTCCCTGGTCACGATCATTAATACAACAAAGCATATCTTGTAGAGAGTGACAGCGACTTTTGTGCATGGTTTTAGATAGTGTAGGGGGATATAATCTCATCTGTATGCAACTTTTGTCACAATGTCACCCTTCGAAAAATGGAAAATAGTGTGCAGCATTAACCTCTCGCAAGTATTTTCTTCATGCAAGTTGTTTGTGTTTGTGTGTGTGTAACAGATCGTCGAAACTGAAGCCATTCTGGCTCTCCCTGCAAGAAAAGGATGATTACGTGCCAACCTTGGATTATCTCACGAAAGCGCTGCTCGGAAGTGCAGCTGATTCGAATCTGGGGACACTGGACTCAGATGCGGAATGGAGTGCACCCGAGTACGAAGCTGCACTGAAGCGAGCTCTCAAAATCCAAACATGTCCGATCGTTCCCTTTTTCGGGGCTTATCTCAGGGAGCTGAGAACCGTCCTCAATACACCGTCTTTAATTGTGTTATCATCTGGCTCCGAGCAGCATCAACTGCAGGTGTGGAACACCACATTGTTAATTATTTTTTTATTTTCCTTATGGGTTTCATTTCATGGAAGAGTACATGTTTCCTGGAAGTGGTAGTAAAATTGCATGTGCATTGTCTTCTGAAATTAATGTAGTCCCTAGCGGATTCGGACGCAGACGACGAATACTTCACAAAAATCGGGACAGGGAGTTTGCTCAGCATGAAAAAGCTTCGGAAGGTGCAATCCATTTTGGAGAGGATTTCTCAGGTTCATCAACATCACACGAAGAGACAGCAGAAGACAGCATTCCTCAATGCAGACAGGCTGAGGTAAACATTTGTCATGGCTTTCCACCTTGTTTTGCATGTAAAAATCGTGCACACTGTTTGCCTTTTGTGTAAGTTTATCCTCATCTCTCATCACATCACACCACCCTTGTTTTACTAGCATTCATACCTCAAGCATCGAACGATCAGGCTATCCCGACGATGAAGACTCGACAGACAGTTCCGACGAATTTTATTCCCACAAAAATGAGTCATCTGATGAGCCAGTGCATGTGGCGTCCTTACTGTACGAACCAGTTCAGCCCATCAGCCATGACCCAGAGGTTTCCTTTGTTCCGATGGACAACTCGAGGAACTCGATCGATTTGCACATTCTTCAAGCATTGCATCACGGCTGCACTGCCATCCACTTGGACAGTGATGGGAGATCTGCGTTTGTCTGGGTGAAATTGGAACGGTCCTGTGGCACAATAACTTGGAGCAAGCCCGTCTGGAGCTCCCTCCGCTTCACCCACGCTCAACCAGATTTTCTACTAAATGTCGACCCGGAAACAATTCCCGTTCTACCCGGCCTCCTGATGAAGTACGGCGGAGGTCCTGGGGGAAGCAGTAGTGGCACTAGCTCAGGAGGACCTACTGGGCTCGGACCTGATGTCGCCAACTTTGCCACTGAGGAGGGCTACATTGATCTCAACGGCGTGAAGGAAGTGGAAGTGGGCTGCAGGGATATTGACATTGCTCCAACTCTCAAGCGGTAATTTAATAAAATTTCCAATGAGAGCATCATGAATGTCATCAAGTTTCTTCTTCATTAAATTTATAATTTTTTGTTGTTGCATAATACAGCTTTGGCGTTGAATCTTGGTCAACTAGCGAAACGTGCATTTCTTTAGTGTTTGGCATAGTGCTAAGTGACAATCGCTACACTGCATTCGTATTTCCACCTCGGATGGCAACAGTTTGGCTAAGTGGTAAGTACATCGTACAAAACTATTCTTCTTCTCACAAAAAGGTGGCTAATGAAAAAATGTTTATTTCATAACTGCGCATTGTTCTCGCAGGACTGAGAGCCGTGGTGAAGTCGTTGCGGAGAGTGATTGGGAGACCGGATCGTCGGCTAGTGTGGCTGAAAGAGCAGTATTTGCAGCTCTACTATGAGGATGGACGGTGTCTTGCTCCAACAATGGCTGATGCTATCAGGGTAAGATTCAATATACATTTCTTTTTGTTTACGTCGAAAAGGTGTAGAGAGAGAGGACAGGCTGCGAATTGAATTAAATGTCTTTCTTGTTGTCATCATTACGTCAAGGTTTTTGGTGGAAGGAGGTGGTCCTCAGCTACTCCGCAGGGAAATGTACCCGACACTCCACCATTCCGCAGGAATGCCTCAGTTAAATTTAGGAAGAAGAGATCCTTGGCGAATATCCATATGATTAAGGTAGATATATATACATGTTCTTGAGTTTCCTCCATTTCATTTATCACTATTGTCTCGTGGTCACATTTCTAAATGCCATATATATAATTTTCGTGTTAAGTTTCCCCCGACTGTAATGGGAATCGATAAATATGAAATGAAATTTCAGGAGTCATTAATTCGCGGGACGGAGCATACCATTAGCGAGTTTCATCGGCCACCAAGTCCTTCTTTGACAGGGAAGCCTGCTACTGGGGAGGGCTCCGCTCCGAACACTCCGCCGCATCAGCATCCACAGTCGTTAACACGAATCAAGAGCGCTGCTTCAATGGTACCTGGTCCCTATATCGAAGGATCTCCTTCCCCTCAAGCTCGAGTTTCCGCACTCACTCACGAGACGAGACTGAACTTTCAGAATTTTGTGTTACTCTTTCAAGCTTTTAGGTAATGTCCATGAACTAATTGTTTTCTCTGATGAGCTAGCAAAGCGTACGTGCGACCGTGCGTACGTAGTAAAACAAAAATTAGTTGCGTTCTCGCACGAGCATATCCATGCTAATAATGCACCTATGAATTATTACCCTCTATTCGCCAGTTTGCGTGCACGAAAGGACTTGAGGGACTTGTTTGACTCGATTTCCGTCGCACAGAAACCCGACTGTCAAACTGAATCCTCACAGCCTGACTCTCCAGATAGGTCGCAATCTTCCTCAACTTCAGGTATTTCACTGTGACTTAGCAAGAAAAAATCACATTTCCCCTTCCCACTTCGTGTATACTAATGATGTGATTTTGTGTTCATCATCATCTCTAGCTGGAGCTACACCAAGGCAAGTTATCAAAGGGAAGATGCATCCTGTTGGTGCTAAGCCCGAGAGTAAATTCATTTACGACGCCATCGCGTCCGCCAGCATTGTTCAGAATGGCGCTGGAGTGGAAACATCTCGAAGTCGAGTCGTCACACTGGCGGCGTTCACAACCTTTCTCAAGGTTCAGCAAGGAGAGCGCAAACCAGAGGCTGAAGTTAAAGGACTTATAGAGGTACATAATAACATTGTAGATATACATTTCCTCCACACACCTTTGTCTTCCTCGCACAATCTGTTTCGATTTCACTGAGCAATTTTGATGTATACACGAACAGAAATTTGAGCCTGATGAAACGCTGAGAGTCCAGCATAGCATGTCCTTCGAAGGATTTGCAAGGTACATGATGTCTAGCAACAACTTGGCATTTGTGAGCGAACGAATTGTCCCTTTGGAGGCAGAGTTGGATCATCCTCTTGCCCATTACTATGTGGCTGCGAGTCACAATACATACTTAACGGGGCATCAGTTGAAAGGGGAGTCGTCTGTGGAGCTGTATAGCCAGGTACTTGGAAGAGTGGCCTTGTTTTCTTTTTTTTTTCAACTAAAACGTTTAAATGGTTGCAAAACTGGGAAGAATGAGTGTGTGTATGCAACTTTATGTATGCTATCTGTAGGTATTGCTAACGGGGTGCCGTTGTGTTGAGCTCGACTGTTGGGATGGGGACGACGGCGACCCTGTGATCTATCATGGGCACACATTCACCACAAAAATCCCATTCCGACAAGTGGTGGACGCAATTAATAGAAGTGCGTTCTTGGCATCATCTTATCCCGTCATATTGTCCATCGAGAATCACTGCTCTCTCCAGCAGCAAGCGAGGATGGCCTGGACATTTCAGACGGTTTTCGGGGAAAAACTTATCACGAGATTCTTTTTTGACGTTGACTTCTCTGATGATCCTTGTCTCCCCTCGCCTGCTCAACTGAAGAACAAAATTCTGATAAAGAACAAAAAGATTCATGCGGAAATCATTCCTAATCCTCCTGTACACCAGTCAACCACAGCGCAGAGTTCTTCAAATCCATCTGGGCGCACTCGGTCTGGGAGTCGGCCCCAGTCAGCGAGAACAAACAGTATTGTGAGCAACGTGAGCGGAGGCTCTATCGACTACTCTGAGTCCGACTCGGATTACGAGGATGAAATTCCCGATGGTATGTCACAATCCAATTTTCCTCAAGCGCCCATTCATGTTTGCACATGTCTTGTGGATTACTTTTTTTTATTCAATAACATTTTATTTTGTTTGTTTTTTATTTGAAGAGCGGCTGGTTGTTTCACGGCAAGCTTCAGAGCAAGCGCTTCCCACAACGCCACGAACAGACTCGCTCACCAGCCAAGAGTCGTCTGTGAAAAGTGCCAAACGTGGTGGGCTAATTGGAGGTACGAGCGCTCCCTCAGTCGTTGGTCAGCACAGTGAGCAAATCGAGTGGGCTGTTGAGTTGGAAGATGTGCCAAATTATCAGAAGAAGAAACAAAGCAGCCAAATTGCCAGAGAACTTTCCGACTTGGTTATTTACATCCAAGCGATAAAATTTCGAGGACTGACCACTCTCAGCCCGAGTAGCTCCGTCAGGAATAAAATGATGCAGAAGAAGAGCATCCTCCCCGCTCCAAACACTTCTGCTGCCAGTCAACCTGTCACTCCAGCGTCGTCCACGACCACCGCCCCCTCAGACTACTATCCTCGACGTGTTCAAACGAACCATCCCGTCTACCAGTGCTGCTCACTGAATGAGAACGCGTCGAAAAAACTCTGCCGCAAACAACCGCTCCAGGTCATAGCTCACACGGAGACGCAGCTAATCAGGGCTTACCCGGCTGGCATGAGGATTGACTCGTCAAACTTTAATCCACTAATTTTCTGGGCATTTGGAGTTCAAATGGTGGCCCTCAACTACCAGACGGATGATCAAGCGTTGCACTTGAATGCGGCCATGTTCGAGCAGAATGGAAGGTGTGGGTACGTGCTGAAGCCGGCTGTGATGTGGGACCGGAATCATGTCATGTATCGGAGATTCAATCCGTTGGAAAAGGAATTCGATGGGCTTCACACAATTCACCTCCACCTCACCATCATCTCTGGCCAGTTCCTAGCGCCGTCGATTTGTCAGGCGAGTCCGCAAGTTGAAGTAGAAATTAGTGGCATTCCTGTCGACTGTGCCAAATCGAAAACTAGAATAATGTCACGAAACGCTTTAAACCCGATATGGAACGAGACGCTGGAGTTCACCATTCAAGTTCGAGACTTGGCGTTCATCCGTTTCACCGTTATCGACTGCAGCAGTGGGAGTGGTGGGAGTGGTCATCCTCTCGCCCAGAGAGTTATTCCATTCAAAGGGCTTCGCCAAGGGTACCGTCACGTTCGCCTTCGAAGTGTTACCAATCAGCCTTTGGCCGTGTCCACACTATTCATCCACACAAGATTCGAGGAGGAAGGGGAAGAGGTCAATGTGCCAAATGGGCAAAGAAGTCTTTCGAAAGAAGACTCTTTGAGGGAGTCCATCCTTGATTTTGAAGGTAACATTCTACCAAAAATAATAATAATTAAAGCTTGTCTCGTTTCCACTTTGATTTTAAATTCACATTTCATTCGGGATTTCCAGGGACATTTACATCTGGACAAACTTTCGGTAAGCCGTTTCTACCTCTCAAACGGAGAATGTTCTTCCTCGCAATTCATGGTGTCGTGAGTGAAGAGCCGTACACGATCCTCAAAGTCACCCAAGACACGACGGCAATGGAAGTTATCAACTCCGCTTTGCAAAAGAGTGGTCGGACTGCAGAGCACACAAAGGAATACGTTTTGATTGAAGAAGTTGCTCGAGGTTGGGATGCAAAGGAGAAGGACCTTCCTCCAACCCAGCGCGTTTTGGATCCTGACGAAAAGCCCCTGCAAGCACAATCCCAGTGGAAAGGGGATGGCAAATTTATACTGAAGAAGACTGGAAATGATCCGAGCAGCAGGGCGTGGCTCTCGTCAATATCAGCACGAGGTGGTCGCTTCGCTAGTGACCGGAAGTCTGACAAAAATGCTCGTGATGATGACTTGCAGCACTGGGGCGAAGAAGATAACTTTTTGGTGTGCGTGCACAATGTTTCTCCTGAGATTCCTTATGCCATCTTGAAGGTATGATTATGTTTTGAAATGATTTTGAACGGTTGAATATTATTTCGGGCTTTATAATTTTACAAACATTTTTTTTTGCGGTAGGTTCCCATTCGGAGTACTTCGCAGGACATCATCGCACAAGCTTTTGTTAAAGCTCGTCGTCTCGAAGATCCATCGAAATTTGTTCTCGTTGAAGAGCTGGAGCCAATGCTTCCATCAACCTCCGGACAAGCCTCCGAGTCAGTGGGCTCATTCCGAAAGAAGTCGTCATCAAGGACGACGA
>JAQFZW010001455.1:0-26910 GCA_034687055.1 Heteromurus nitidus
GCGGATTGGCTTGGTTCGTGGATTGGTTCTTTTTTTGCGAACCAAGTGGTTCGGCGAACCAAGAATGGACATGTGTGCATGAGAGTCAAAGATTCGGATTTTATAAAGTGAGAAGCTACTAAAATCATAGCATAGGCTTTCTCAGTTGTGATTTACCTTACAAAGTAGACAAATAGAAGGAAAAAATACAATATTCTGTACCTTAGAATGACAGTACTAGTAAATGTAGCATGTTGGGGCGTATTCTACGCTTGCATTTCCGTAATGAAATTAATGTGGGCACCGTGGGGGTAAAGAATCTTGCGAAGTGGTCACACAAGCGAAAATTGACGGCCAAAATTCCCTGACTTTTTGCTCGGAAAATGCTCGAAAATTTCGAAAAACGTTAAAATTCCTTTAAAATCGTGACATCGGTAATAAATGCTCCAACAGATCGAAAAATCAATATTTAAAGGCTTGAATTTTGAGCCCAAAATTTGAGGACGCGCTGACGCGCGTTTTTAAATAGATTCTTGGGTACCGATATTGTGTCTTGAGATTTCAAATTAAATCGGTTCAAATATTTGAAAAGGTAATGTTAACATGACATTCATTATGAACAGAAGGTTAACTAGTTCCAATTTCAGAATATTTCCTATTAGTTTAAATTAATTCTACATTGTATAAAATAACATTCAATCAAACAAATTGGTCGTAGAATCTAGCCTTAAAATGATAAATTCATTTCAAACACTAAATTTTTGCTAAGAAAAATGTTTGATTTCAATTTACAGCTATTTAAACCACTGTCTCATTTCACCCCATATAAAATCCCAATTTTTTGAAAAAATATCTAAAAGTGTCCTTTATTTTCGTCCGAAGAATATGGTCACCGTGTATGACCTTAACCTTCATCACTTCCTCAAACCTTGTTAATAATGGATTATCGTCAAGAGTCTTTTTGAAGTAGTCGAAATACATAAACTCAACACTACAGCCTCCTCAGAAATGAATCGCGTGAATTAAACCTCCAATTTAGCATGGAATCGAGTAAACTAACTGTATCATATTTGTCCCTGGAGCCGGCAAATAAGTTGGGTGACAAAGGTTTCCTCGTTGCACCAACCCACCTATTTTCTCCTTTCTTACATCATAATTTAATGATTATTTTCTCGGCTGGACTGATTGGACTTCCAGAAGAACGGGAAATGTGGAGGAGTTGGCGTTTTCAAGACACCTCCAAAAACATCTTAATTTTTGTGCAATTCCTCGTATATTTTGCTGCCACCTGAGAACGTGTTTCCAGTACCCCAGAGGGGGTGAGACGAGGTCCGAGTCCGAACACAGACCTGAACACTCCAACAAAAGTACGATAGCCGAAGCAGCGTCAACTGCAAGCAAAACGAAAGTTACGGCCCAAAGTTTGGACAAATTCACGGCGTCATCCGTAGTCATTTTCTGTAGAGACTCGTCCTCGCCTTCAAACCGCAACTTGCTAACGAGAAGATAATTGAATGCCGCCATCTGATCCCAGAAATGGTCTAAACCCGCCTCCCTCATCCGTACCAAACTCTTCATCAGCCAGTATCTGTTTACCATGTTCACCTCCCACTTGTATATCAGCGGGTTCAAGTCTTGTTTCGCGACGTAACACCTAACCAAATGCCCCATCTGCAGAAGTTGATTCTGAATCATGTATTTGTTCAGAGTACTCGACTGCTCATCCATAATCCTTGCAAATTTATCGTCTGATTGTTGATTCCGATAAGGATTCACATATTCAGTAAAATCATCAAACTCACCAAGCAGCCGAGCAAAAGTTCGGTTCAGCTGTCCCAACACACCTTCAATCTGGAAGTCCATTCTGTACACTTCTTCCAGTGGAGTATATTCTTCCCCGCGTAACCACAGCAATTTGAAGCCATTCTCAATTAGTTCTCGCAGCCCGGAAAAGGGTTTGTGCGGAAGGTGAACAACCATCACGCTCAGCAACGAGTTCTCGTACAACAGAGTCAGGTAGAGGCACACAAATATGAGGAACATGAAGCGACTTTTCCTTCCCTTGAACACGGAGTCAGGAATGCCTTGTCTCATGATCGCAATGCAAGTGAGGAAGAGGTTGCAACTGGGATGGATCCGTGGAATTATCCACAAGCTCATGAAAATGAGGATACATACGCTCACCCACACTGGCAATTCAAACGGGACAATCCAAAACTCAAACTCCATTTTGTCAGTGCTGAGATGGTGGCGTGACTTCAAGCAGTACAGGATTTTTTCACTCGTGAAATGAGAGAACAGGAAGCCACTCTGCTCCACGAAACTATAATTATTGTTGACCAAGTCGACAAAACTTGATTCCAAAGTTTCTCCTGACCAAGACTCATGCGTGTTCCTTTCAGTGGCGTCGAGGTATCGGAATGTGATGTTGTGGGCAGATGCAAGAGTGATCGCAGACATAATTTCCATGAAGCAGTAGTGGGATTTTGTCGTCATCATGAGAAAAGAGCACGCGTCGCGGGTTCTATTGTAGAATTCGAGATATTCGTCAAGCCTAAACGGCACGATGACCTGGGCTCTTCGACCATAACTGTTCCAGAATTTTCGCTGGTGAAATTGGAGAGGATTCATGAGAAAGCTTCTTATAAAATGTCGGGAAGCTGGAAGGTCAAGGCTAGTCGCTGGGCAATCATTGCACAAAAGAGTAATGGTGATTGTGCTTGAGTTAGGAAACGTGGAATTTGCCTGATAGAGAACTACTTTGAGTGCCGGATGGTTAAGGAATTCTGGGGATAACTTTCCCTCGTACTCAAGATGCTCATAAATGCCCTCCGCCCGGATAAATACTACAACTGTTTCAAGGGAAAACATATATTGGTGAAATATGTGGAGCTCTGAAATTGACAAACTGAACGGAACAAGTATAAGGTTTGAAGGTTGTCCAAAACGGAGATTTGGAAAAGGTGAGATTTGTTCGGTGTAATTTCTAGAAAAGAGCATTAGCCTCAGCAAATTGGAATTGAGATCAGTCTCGGTCTCAAAGATAAAGTGGATATCAACTGAATGAAATAGCAAAACATGTTTTTCAGGGTTGCTAATAATGTGGAATATGTCAAGAAAAAGTCGCCCAACTTCCCTGTCAATTTCATATTCCACACCACCACGACCACGAGATCCTCCAATGAAGACAAAGACAAACAACGCGAAAATATAAATCCTGCACGAGAACATTTTCTTATACAAATGTTTAGTGGAAATCTATGGAAAGGCGACAACTACGTTGTTAGAAAGAAACCACAAAAACTAGAAGTTTATATTATGAAGTGATAAGAACTTGTTCAACATCCGAGACTAATTTAGGTGTCTAGACAACATGTCGCCGACAACTCCATTTGATTTTACTTCCAGATTGATTACGTAGATAAGGGATTGCAGGTGGAAAGTAGAGACAGTTGTTACGTAGAGTTGCTCTCTTCCAAACTAATTATCACTGGAAACTCGTTACTATTTTATGTCGGAGTGCTTAGATTGTAATCTTTCTTGTGCAAGAATTCGTTGCAGCGCACAACAGAATTCCAACCAGTTCAAAATAAATTTGCGATTTGGAAAACATAACTAATCCACGATGGATAAATAGTTTTGGAAGATATCAAATAGAACGAATCTTATTGTAGTTTCAATACCCACCTAAGAATTGCATTGATTATCTTCTCATAAATCCAAAGTCAGTTTCCATGAAGAAAAAATTGATCTTATGAAGTAGAAAGTTACGCAAAAATAAGACATGAGATAACACATATAATTCACATCTTATTTTCCACATCCTCATATGCATTTCGAATGTTCATTGCAAAAAAATAAAACTTGATTTTTTGGGTGGAAACTCAACTTATTTCTGACCTGTCACAAAAACAACGTTCATCAGAGAGGATATGAGATGCCCATTTCCAAGTAAGTCCGAGATTATTCTGTATAACGTCTCAATAATCGTCAGATGCAAGTGTCACAGGTCAACATCCAACTCAAAGTTCTCATCTCGTGCTATTATAACATGTAATAAATAAGAAACTTGGTAGAACTACGTTGAAATGGTGAAACATAATTCACATTGCAAAAGCTCATATCTAAGCAACAAGAGTTTGGAGAAAAATCTGGGATGGTTCTGGGTCGGAAGATGTTGCATTCACACTCGTTTTCTTTGTCCTTGCATCAATGAGCTTGTGTCAAGTAAGCTTGCCAAGTCATTGGGTTTTGGTATAAAAATTTGCTCGTATAAAGTACACCTTCATCAGTCTGCTGCCAAACTTGTGGCCACACACTCGACATAATATTGAAAACTCCGTACCATTCTTCCAAGATGAAGTTTAAAATACTTCAAAATTTCACGCGTGACTTGTTGCTAATTCTAGTATTCACTTTGACTTCATCCGGTTTCTCACACATGCCAAGGCAATGCGCAAAATTCCAGGCGAGTATTCGTCCTGGAGAGTCTCTCTCACTCCAGGACGGAGCTGTAATTGGGAACTTGGGAGAGGAATACGCCACGTCAAAGACAACTTGGGATGTTCTCGGAACGTGGGCAGTGTCCGCCGGTTGTGAGCTACAATCTTGCAACGGTGCGTATTTGGGAGGCCGTTGCAGAAACTTGAATAGTTCTTATTCACCGGCAGACACACAGCTTTCAGCTAGTTGCACTTGTGAACGGGTACAATCAGCTCAAACAATAATTCGTCAAAAGGCATCTCTGAAAAATCGGTCATATTTTTTTTACAAAAAAAATGCAAATGACAATGACAAAGTTTTTTTATTTCCAATAGGAATGTTCTTGTGGGGACGTTGACTCACGCCAACAAAAATGGGTTTGTGCTCGTGCCTATTTCCACCCGAGAGGATGCAACAATTGTAAGTCTGAATACACGGAACTGGAAACTTCCAGTGATAGTTTCCCTGAAGAGTGGGCAACTAGGGTGAGGTCAGTTTCCATTAAGCCAGGTTGCAACGTAACTCTCTTCAACGAGGAAGGCCACGAGGGCGAAGTTGAGTTTCTCGAGGAAAACTTTATCGGGGTTTGCGAGCATAGCAATTAAATCAAGTCTCATTCGTTTCAAAATATGAGATGGTTGTATTTTTGGCGAAATGTTTTTGTTGTTAGAACTGGAATGGCACCATTCGCTCCTATACTTGCCAGTGCGACTCTCAAGTGTCGGATTCTTGTTCTGATGACATCGAGAACGATGAAGATAAGATTGCAGCTGATAATGACGATGACGCAGCACGGCCTCCGCCAGTCGCTGTTCCAGATTCGTTGGATGAAATTGTTTCCATGATTCGACTCCACAATTACACTCATCCCGGTTTGAGGGCAGCATTTGAGTCTTCGATCAAAGGTCGAAGTTCACAGAATGCCTACATTTTAATAATTGGAAGCACAGGCGCTGGGAAGAGTAGAACAGTAAGTTGGCTTCAGAATAAAAAAATCCCCAAACATAAATTGTGTAAACTTTTTTCCAAATCATGACTTTTTGTCCCAATTTTTGATTATTAATTTTTTAGATTAATAATTTAGTGGGGAACATGAACGTGACAATTGTTGGACACGGCAAATCCACCACATCCGAAATACACGAGTACCGAATTCCAGTCCCACTGAATGACCTCGGCTTGACAAACACGCAACTGCGAATAATTGACACGCCAGGTTTAGGCGACACGCGAGGCGTGGAGCAGGACGCGCTCTTACTCAGCACCCTCGACGAGTATCTGAGCGGACACGAGGAGTTGAGGAAGAGAATCCCAAACTTGGTCCTGGTCCTCCATCCCCTCACCGACAACCGGTTTAACGGAGAAGGAGCCAAGTTCGTCAGCATGATTCGAGGTTTAGACTATTTCCGGACGCGAATCACTGACAAGAGCTTCTCCAACGTCTTATTCCTCTTTTCTCACCTTTGCTCCGCGACGAAACCACTTCAGACGAATCCCTCCTCAAGACTATGGTTGTTTAAGGAGGTCATCAAGGAGTTCACTTTGCTTCCGCAGCCAATTCAAACTTTGGTCGTGGAAAATGTTCCACAAGACAACGAGCTGCCGATGATCAACGGAAATTACAAGCTGCCGAATAATGAGCTCTACCCAAGGAACTTTCTGGATCGATTCCACTCAATCACTGGAAACAGAGGAGACTTGTTGGGTCAAGCCATAATCAACGCAGCTTTCAACCGGAACTCATTCCAAAAACTCACAATTTCAGAAACAACATTTCCTTTGGTGAGCCCAACCCACAACAAAATTCCCAAATATTTGGATATTCTCACCGTAGCCAAGTTCAGCCTGGCATCTCCCCAAATTTCCAAGAAACTTTCTCAAGCCTTCGAAACCATGAATGACACACTTAAACGTGACTATCCTGGGAGCTTGCACTACCTCCAGAAATTCTTGAACATGAGAAACATCCGTGTTCTGGCAGATATTCCTCGAACAACCACCTCCATCGTAAAATTGCTTCAGGAGCCAGAGCAAAATCCAGCTCATGTCTACCTTCTGGAGGAAGGTTTGGATCTGAGAGCTCCAACTTTTCCTCAGAAAATTTTGGCAGGATTCAGCTACAGCATTCTAAAGGACTCTCCCTTGCCAAATACGCCTTTCGAACTTGATCAGCCACAACTTTCCAGCGTTGGCTACATGTTCCCTAAAGACATTGACTGTACGAAACATGCAAAGAGTGCATTTTCATTTTTGAAGATTGTTGATACAAAAGAGGACTACATAAAGGGCCATTTCGAAAGATTGGGTTACAACATGAGCACCGTAAACGACATCGGCATTTTTACAGGGCTTCGAAGTAAATTTGCGATGGGCTACAATTCCAAGGACGTTTCCTGCTCGAACAATATAACATGTTCCTTTGTTGCGTCAAGATACTTTGACTACTTCAGATTGGATTTAAAGAATGACGCCCAGTTCACGCCAGAATTTCTTGACCGAGTTGGCAACCTGTCATCCTTTAACGAGACCGACTATGAGAATGTTGAGTCATGGCGGAACTTTTTTGATGAATATGGAACTCACGTTGTTTCATCCGCAGAGGGAGGTGGTCGAATTGACATACATATTCAAACCTCTTTCCCACCGCCAAACAATAATCTACTGCAAAATGCATTTAGAACTGTAGAGTTTGCGGAAGATCTTTCAAAGCTAATTGCAGGAGCACAAGTTGATCCGAGACATGCTCTTCAAGAGAATGTTTCGCATTCGCTAACTTTCAATGGGGGCAGTATTGCCTATCACACATCAGATTTGACCCAACTCCGTCTCGAAGAAGCCTCCAGCTTGATGAAAAGGTGGAAAATGTCTTTACGCACAAAACCCGTGATAAGGGCTAAATATATCGTCAGTTTATCTGACAAGACGAAAATACTGGGACAAGGCATCTCGGAAAAAATTGAGGAGGCGACGCTTCACTTGCTCAACTCAACTTTAAAGTATGCACCACCTCCAACTCTAGATCCGGCAGCGGAATTGGAACGAATCCGCAAAGTAAACGAGGACAACGAAAAGAAATTGGCTGAAAAGGTGAAACGCCTGGAAGAAACAGCTGAGCGAGAGGGGCAAGCTGAGATTTCAGCTCGAAAGAGGCGTACGCAGATGGCGAAGGAGCGTGAACAACTTCGCCAGGAAGAGATGGCGGAAATACGGAGAAATTTGGAGGAGGAACGAAGGCGGCATGAAAGACTGATGGAGTTGGAGGCGCAGAAAAGCGAGGAGGAACTCGCCAGACTAAATAGTGAGCGAGAACGGGAATTAGAACGGATTTGGGAATCGGAGAGGGAATTTCATAATAGATTTTCAGCATTGCCGAGGCATCCATGGAATATTATAAGACTTTTGGAAAGGTGGCCGTCAAGGGATTTAATCGTGGTCTTTGGAGTACCAGGATTCAGGAAAGACTTTAGGAGAATCGGATTTTGGTTTGGGAATTGACGGTGAAACATTCCCGAAGTTATAATTATCACACAAATATGAAAGCCGATAAGAAAATAAAGGACTAAAAGAGCTCATTTCAAATTTTTTGATTTATCCAATTGCAAAAGTGTGGGCTGTTGTAGAATGCTATCGCACAAGTTCATTGCACTTGATATTGATAACAGTGAAAGGAGTTTGCCATCGCATTTTTGTCATGTACATAACTGACATATCATGAAGGCGTAGAATATTTTCTCCGTAGTTTTTCCAAAATTGTGACAAGCTCCGTTGATTTGGGACGCTGTAGTGTGTCAGGTGGATGGAGCGGAAGGGCTTTTCTTCTCCAACGTTCGTTACTTAGGGTCTCCCAGCGAAGTCATCCTTCCTCTCGATCCCAATACAGCTTATCCTGGGTGCAGGGTACATGGATTCTCACGACCATTTCCTTCCGACATCGGTGCAGAGAGAGGGAGTACCACTTAGGAGGCCTCGTCCCAATAGAAATCCTTTGTCGGTGAATTGTGAGTTAAAAAGGTCGCCGCATGCAAATGAGGCAAAGATAAATTTCATACGAAAGATTGAAAAGCGTCTGACGAGATATCGTCAGCTCATTTGCATACGGCGACCTTTTTGACTCACCGACAAAGGATTTCTATTGTGACGAGGTTTTAAAAAAGTGGTAATATAGTTTTACCTGTCGAACCTTTCATTTCCCCATGCATTTTTGTATTTACCAACTCAGATTTCGATTCTGGAATTCCAGTTTTTTGGCATTTTCTCCAGAACCGGTGCCCATTGCAAAAACAATATTTCAGAATTGGTTAGATACACGGAGAGGAGTCTGTGTGCAAAATCCTGACCAATATAAAACTTAACATCGGGGCCGGTTGCCTCGTCAGTACCATTAAATTACACCATCGTCTGATTACACATTGCATATATGTATGTGTACACTGCATTGGCATGCAATACATTTATAATTTCCCTTCGTAAAAAAACTCGTTGGAGGAATTCCAGGGTTGTGTAGTGTAACGTTTCGCTCGCTCCCTCCACCCACACACTACTTTAGTTCTCTCAAGCGGAGAATGTAATGAAGGCGTATGGCCTCGGCCTTGTTTAGCTGGATGATTTGACGAAATGAAAGAAAAGTATGCAGAGCATTCATAGCATCACACAGTTTCATCCACCTCCTTCACAAGTAAATGTAAATCCTCTTATTTGAAACATGTCATTTGGTCCCGTTTCCATTTCCTCACAAGTGCATGTACAAAAGAATTATATGAAGTACTTTTCCGGTAAAGACCCTTTCAATATTTTGTCGAACTTTTTGGAATTAATTGAGCTGAGACTGCGACACATTTAACTTTTGCACCCTGTGAATAAGGGGAGACAAATAGGTGACATATGAACTTAAGCTTTTTATTGGTTTCCTTTTTGGACAAATTTTTTCCCAATTCCCCGGCATCACAATCATTCATCCTTTGGATCGGATGCATTTGGCAAAATAAAGTTTTCTTTCTTTCTTTCGATTCCTTCAATTTTCCTCTGCAACCGGGTCGACTTGAACAAAAGGGATTTCATGAAAATTTGACATGGTTCATGGGATTTTCTTACAAAAAAGTACGAAGTGAAAGTAACACTCATAATTCTTCCATCAAGCGATTCTTCTACTGACGGTGGTGGAGATAAGAGGAAATTCATGCTGACACAAAAGGCCACGCATAAAATGTCACACAGCTCAGAGCACACGTTCGGCTCTGGGCATAGCAGAGTTTTACAATGTAAAAGTTTCCACTAACAATTTTCCATTTGCTTTCTGACAGCGGGATATGTTGATGATGAGATCGATAAGGGGAAAATATCATTATGCCAGGGAAGCGAAGGGAAAATCGGAGCAAGGACGGAGCTCATGGTGTGAGCTTTTAAGGAATACATGTTACCTTTTATTCCAGGACCTCGACTACATACATTTCCCAGGTTTATTCAATTACTGGCTTAAATGAGTGTGTGGGACGGATAGGGTAAAGGTAAATGGGGAAGAAGTAAAATCGTAACTGCGCACAGAATACATTTACTCTTCTAATTCACATTTGTAGTGCTTTTTAGCTATTATATTCTCATTTGTGAGAAGGTTCTCTGACGGAGAGCGAAATGAAATCACCAACGATCGCGGTTGATACGTACTTTTACGCTGATTATTCCTAGAGAACAGGAGGCGCAAAAGCAATTGGAGTAGAGGGATGTTTTTTTCTCTCTCGAAAAATTATGCTTATGAAGTGGAAGTGGACTACATTAGAGAAAGTCAAGCGCTTTTCTTTCCGAGAAAATTTAATAATGGGAAATGTGAAAAGGTTAAGGAAGGAGATGAGATACTATGTTCACAAACCCAATTTCAACTTCCTATCTGTTTCGTCAGAGAAATACGACATATCCTGTGTAACTCAATATAATATGTGAAGCTATGCTCAATTTCCCTGATGATGGAGGTTGGACGGAGCTCATCCCCCAAGAAGAAGAAGCAGAACCTAATCAAGGCACTATTACATTTCTCATTTCTAATGTCTCTCCTCTTTCATTTGGCTACTCTCATTGACATAAAAGTCGAACCACCGCTGAGAGTTGTGCATGAGACGAACATGCCATCATCAACAGCAGGAAAAGCACGACCTGCTGATCGTGAGAGATAATAATGTGGGAATAGTAATTTTCATCCATCTGTATGGATTGACTCGCCCACAACGAAAACCACCCACTTGCTACTTTCTCTTGAGTATCTGCCTCGAGGACTCACAAGGAACTAAATGCGCGTTTGACACAACCGCTTTCATTAAATCCAACACAAAAAGGAGACGTATTACATACAGCCTCCTCATAGCAAACGTTTTGTCGCAATCTCTTCCATTCTCAAATTTCCCTATGGTCTTGGTGGAACAATGATTTGTATTTTTATCTTGCTGCAAATGGAATGTGTCTGGAGTCCGATCGAAGATCTCCTTTATTTGAATCCACATTTAACACATGTGCCCCACAAGACGGAAAAGATTCTTGGTCATAAAACCAATTTTGCTTCGTATTCCTCTCAGCGCACCACTCTAAAAAAAGTTCTATATATATGCCATACTTTTTAGTTCCGTACACAGCACAGTCCCGTGATGACCAACTATTTTCTGAATTTTTAAAAATATCTGCGACGCATTACCCCCTTTCAGAACTGAACTTTCTCTCCAGATTCCAGGTAGCGATAAAGGGTGAGTGTGTGTGTGTCTGTGTGCCTTACTAAAATTGAACAGAGTATTTTTTTATATTCCTTCTCTGCTTCGAAATAGCTCCATAAAAACATCCAAGGACACCTGTACATATCTTTTCCCGCTTACAGCATCTCCCCCAGTTTATTCAAGGCTTCAGAAGGTGAGTAACCAAAAAAGGCAGCAGCCTCCTTCCAGAGTTGCAGAGTAACGAAACGAAGGGCCATGCAATTTTAATTAAGATAAATAAAACTGTGTGAAAGCTTTCTCTCGCGGAGAGAACTTTTTTTCCGGAGTGGATGAAAGCGAAGGTGGAACGAGAGTTGGTACGAACACTCTCTGGATCTCGTTGGATATTGATGAAAATGGAGTAAAAGCAGCTGTGGCAGTTTTTTCCCTTAAGTAAGAATGCACCCTCAGGCTTAAAAATCCTTATCATGTGCTTTTTCCTTCGCTCTCATCATGATTGCATGACGAGACCTAAAAATACGAAGGGGATGATATTTGATGAATGAAGTACATTTGGTGGGACTTTTCCCTCATTAAAAATTAATCCTTATTTCTCTTCCACAAATAGAAACAATTACTTTCCCATCCACCTCCTCTTCTCAAGTGAAAAAAATACTCCGCATAAACACAAACAGAGAAATACGCTTTGGGCCAAAAAGGTGAATCTGTCTGGATCCGGTATGGTTGGATTGCTCCTGGCTTTTACATGAAACCTTATTAAAATTTACTTCTGTATGTATGCATCCCTATTCCTATCAAAAACATATCTTCTCTGATGTTGTGCACAACCAACAGATTGTGGAATACAGGCCAGTCGAGATACAAATTTTTACAGCGAAACATAACTACGCCACACGGACCCACGGAAGTTGTGAATATTTTAATGGTTTTTCTTAATTAATGCCGTGTTGGTTTTAGCTCGGGGATAAAAGGTAAAGGTGAAGTTTTCTCTGTTTGTTGAACCTCGTGAGTGGAAAGGAAATGAGTCGCTGCTGGTGTCAACATGCTTTTGGAAGTGTGGGGCCAAAATCCAAAACACATTGGAGGTCTAAGGGTAAACTTAAAAACTTTCTAGGGGCAAAATCTGAAAGTAGTGTTGGCAGTTCGGGGGCACCGACAAGAGTGGAGAAGTTGTTGACAGTTATCCTTGAATTATTCAAAGTATGCAATCAAACTCATTTCTAGAATAGTATTAACAGTGTTAACATATCGGATGATCTACCAGAACGAAACTATTTTTGACGAACAAAAAATGTATTGTTGGACCTTATATGTTCAAATCATGCACATACCGTCGAGGTTAGAGATAGGCTCTTGGCATTCTCAACCCTGATGATAATATATAGGATCAATTTTCATATTTTGAATAAAACAAAACATTTTTAGAGTTGAACGGTTTTCAGAAGTGTACGCCGTTTGTTAATAATTATTTGTTTTCGTATTGCACGTTAAACACAACAGGTTTCGCATGGGTGGTTAAGCTTAATTATTCGGATTGTGGAATGATATATACGTACATCAGGAGAAAGTATCAACAATACAAACTAGCATGTCCGTTCCGTACTTATCGTCGTTGTTTCAAACTTGTGGATCTGATGAAAAACTTTTGATGATGCTCTCTGCTCACACGCGCGAGTGTGGGATGAAGATGGCAGAGGCTTTAACCTTAAATAAAGCTGCTTGCGTATGAAGATGCGGCGTTTACGAAACATTTTCCCTGTGCAGAGGAGGATGAAAGATGAAGGTGATGAGGTGAATTGGAAACGTGAAAGCACACATCGCCGCCTACCTTTCTCCCACTCCGGATTAGACTTTTCACACAACAACTCTGTCCTCTCCGAAATCACATTTTCCCAGTGAGAAACTAATGAGGAAAACATGGCACGGTGTTTTTCTAAAATGAATTCATTTTGAACATAATGATATCTTGCCATTTATTTACTTAAAAGTGAAGGTTGTAAAGTACGTTCATTAGAAACAGGTCATGGTGACATTGTCGCCGTCATTCTTGCGCAAACATTGTCTCTATAAAAGTGGCCACTCAAAAAAGCTCAATATTCAGTGTTTCCAGCTAATTAGCGGCCTCCGACCAAGTGCAATTTGCACAAAAGATTATCAACGCACCAACACCTCTCACCATCTGAACTACTAATGGAAAAGTGACGTTATCAAAATGTGCTAATCATTGTGTGTACATTAAGAGAAATGAAAATATTTACAAGTTGGGAAGAGTACAAAAGTATGCTCATGCTAATATACGAATATACCTGCCGGCAAAACGGTACTGAAGAAGTGGAAACATTTCATATCTTCATCCTGACATACAACCTCTGACATTTCGAAGAAAAAGTAATGACAAGCATAAAACAAGTTACACATCAAATGAGAGAACACAACGTGTTACTCAAAGCCTCCTCCGTTCCTTCATTGCCTTTTTCACCTTTTCATTTTCACGCTCACACTACCACCACACCACCACCGCACTTTCCATTTACGTATTTTAACGCCTACCTTTCATCATTTTTTTCCAGTATGCTAGTGCAAATGAAAGCGCACTCTCTCTCTCTCCCTGAACTATCTTAAGCCGATCATAATGTCAGCAAAATTTCGGGGGAAAGCAGTTGCACAAACAGAAGCATACGACGGTAACCAGAGAAGAACAGCGTTTTACGTCATTGCCCCAGGGCTGGAAGTAAGGGACGCATATATATTTTTTCGCACGACGTATGTAGTCTAACTTGTGATGCCATCATAACTCATTCGTAGGCGACTCAAATAACAATTACAAACACAAGGAGAAGGTTAAATTTGGAAGGTTAAACAGTATCGGAACGGAAGGGGGAAAAATGAGTCATGTCAAGATGTTCTGAAGTATACCATATGCAGCAAGATATATATTTACATAGAATGACTTTTGAAGACGTCTTTATTTTAAAAAACTTACCTATGAATTGGATAGCTGAAGGGAAGTAGCACAGCATCGACTGTGTCCAATGGTCAGAGATGGGGATTTGAAGATAGCGAATGTTGCTATTTTCAAACACGTTGGGAAGGTCAGGAGTAACGTTGAGTATGTGCTTGATGTTGTTCCTTTCCAGTGTCGAGAGTTCTGCACTGATGGAAGCATTCCCGAGATACAGGTTGGGGATGATTTCCACCGGAAATGCCTACATAACATTCAAAATAAACAGTTGTAACTTTTGAAACATCCATCATGTTATTTAGTGCATGTATGTGTATCCTCGTGTAATATATTGAAAATGAATGACGCAATTAATATTAAATTTCGAAACAGGACAGGATGTGCATTGCACAAAACATTCTTGCACATTTATCCCTTCCTGTCTGCATACAAAAATTGGCTAATAATATGTGAGCAGCATTTCTTCAACAAGGAAAACAAGTTTCATATTTGCAGTTTATCCAGTGAACATCTGCGTATCTAAATCAGCATAAAACACTATATTCCGACGAGAGTCTGGGATGGTATACCTTTTGACTTGATTTGCAAGATCAAGATTGACTCTCAGCAAAAAAAGTGGAATCGACTTGAGACTTGTAATCCCAAATGTGGAATTTAAATAAGAAAAATTACCATTTCCTGCCTTCCACACAAAATGGATTACACGAGCTGAATAAATTCCGCAACGACCCGTCCGTCCGTATGTACTTAAAATACACTCTACACTCTACGACTCAACACATCCCAAAGTCAAAGACGATACATCATTCAGCAATTTCACAAAGAATGGACAAACACACTGTTCGCATTCACATTTCTGTTTAACTCATACATCCTCCGTCAGTTTCTGCAAACTTGAGACACAAGCAAAAAGCAAAACCTATTTTCGTCAATTACCTTGAGGGGGAAAATGCTAATGCTTTTATGTGATGATGATAATCAATATAACATCCCATATACCGTGTCTTCTTTTGAGCACACGAGCGAGTCGAAAAACTCGCAATCAGACATGCACTATGCATATTTAGCATAAAGCGAGAGAATGTATATCTTCCTCGCGCTCCTCACTCCATCGCACTCGTTGTTATTCCTCAAGTTGGAATGCATAATTACATTAAACTCTCCACTCACTCGGCAGAGAAGAGAGGAAAAAATAGACAAGACACAATTTCAATGAATGAACGAATACATTTTTCCGCTGCGATCAATGGGATTCCATAACAAGCCGCATGAATGTGTGGCTTAGTGTGCGAGAAAATAGGGAAACATGAACGAAAACATATTTCATTCATCAATTCTTCAGAAGAAGAAAAAAACTCCTTCAATCTGAGACAAGCACACCGCATACACCGTCATCGTCATATATAGTCCAGCATATACATCGCTTCATTCATAATGCATTAGATGTGCAGTACGAGAATACACATCTATTAATGCAACCTCGCAATAAATGTATGTTTTCCACTACTTCAGTTGGTGTTAGTTAGCCTGCAAAAAACAATTTTTTCTCTGGAATTGAAGTGTATGGAAAATAACTCCTTCCTTCTTCATTTTTTTATCAAATCAAAATTTGATTTTACAGCACTTGAGTGGCTTGGACGATGAGTGGATGAGTAATATCCTTGATTGGAGAGTTGACTATGGGAGATCACGCAATCATCATCATCATTTTTTTCGAGATGGAGATTGTGCAGATATTATTTTAATACCTACTCATTTTGATCGGATCCCTTTTGTACACCCACACATGTATGCTCTTCCAGTCCAAAGACCTGTGCTTCTTCATATGTCACAATTGATGATGTGAGTGAGATGAAGTCTTTTATTGGCGATGTCGGTCGGCTGAAAGAAAAGCTTTGTGCTAACGACAACTGTCCAAGGATATAGTAAAATGGTACACCTCCTAATACCACCAAGTATGACATAAGTTCGCTTCAGCACTAAACCTAATCCTAGTCAAAGAAGGTAGAAGTATTATGAGGTTTACTACGCGAAACAAAAGTCGCTTCACGAGCTTTGCACGGCGATAATAGAGATGACATAACCTTTTCCATCCTGCGTGTATGTGTAGGTCGTCCAGACATTTCATCTTTCAGACGGAAAACAGGAAATCGAGGGCGGGGAAAGGTCACATAATATTCTCAGATACCCATCTACTCATATTTTGTCACCGAAGTGGAAAATGTTAACATAATAACACGAATATGATACCCCATACATATACCTACGCTTTCCTACGACGTCATCACATATCCTGGAAATAATTAAAAGTAAAATTGCGAATGTGTAGGCATGTAAAATCATGATGTTTTTTTGCATAATCAGAGTGCAGGATATGATCCATCGATCTTTTATTATTTCCTGCCTCTTGTAATATTAGTACAATCAAGCGACAAATGTAGTAGGCACGCATATGCTCCACAGGATATGTTATATCTCAAGGACTTCTCTCATTTCACAATCACACAAAGTGAAAGCAAAAAAGTAAGAGAGAGAGAGTTATATTATTATGAAATTTCATCTCGTTTCTTCTGTGAAATGTAACTTTGCCATCAAGGGTAAATATCCGATTCGTAAAACACGTAATGAAATCTTTGTTTGTAATAGGATTACTTCACAAAATTCCGGAGTTTTTATGGCCACAAAAACAATGAAATGAGTGCTCGTAAAAATGGATGTGTGAGGTGCAAGGTCTACACTACTGTAGCTATATTTTATGTGTGCAAATGTGTAACAATCATAATACTAATTAAAGTGAAAATGGAGGATTTAGCGGAAGACTAATATTTGTACTTACATCATCAAGGTCCAGCCCGATCGACGAATCACAAGTATCTGGATCATCCTGGATCCGAAGGGATGCGAGACTTCCTAATCCTAGCAGAGGAACTTCCCCTGGTTCCAAAGTGTGCTCCTCGCTGGAAGATGGATTGCTGCTTGAACAAGTATTTTTGGCTTCTGGAGTCACTATCCATTCTGGATAGCTTTCTTTGAATGCTGCAAGCCCACCTGAAGTTCAACCATGGCATAATTTTTATGAGCATTTTATGATTTTGAAATCTGTGTCGGTAGCACAAGTCATGAAGAGCAGCTTTACAAATAATTAAGACATTTAATGCTAACGATCAAAATAGTACCTTTTAAGGTGGCGACGCGGCACCCATTCTGAGCTAATTTTTTCGACACTACACTAACGAGATCTGAAAGCTCAGTGTTTACTGCTCCGGACCCTGCTCCTCCTGTGAAGGTACCTGTGTTGGCAGTTTTCTCAGGTGCGGAAGCAGTCGATAACTCTAAGGGAGCACTCCCTCCCGTCCTCAAGTATGAGTCATACACGACAAAGATTATTTTGGCATTGGAGACTTTGGCCTTTAGTTCCTTCGACCTTTCGAAAAGGTCAATTTTTCCTAAACAAAATGAAATCGTGTGGATGAAGTGATGCTCTATGTATCTTTTTATTTCTTCAAGAATATCTATGCATTTTACTAAAATTACTAAAATTAAACCAATTTTTTATTCAAAGAAGCTTCTTACCTGCAGCAATGCGTCGAATGAGTATTGCTGGAAAAGTGACATTGATCGCTCCCCGAATATGGCTGTCATGAAAATCAGAGGGATTCTGACAATCCAAGATCACCACCTCGTTGTACACTTGTTGAGCCAAACCGCTGTCAACGTTCTCCTCCTCATCGTCCGCCTCCTCAATCGACATTGCCCTTGAGGAGGAAACGGAAGCATTCTTGCTCATCACCACGTCCTCATCCTCCTCCGTTACGTCAAGGTCCTCGCCGATTCCAGACGAGGAGGAGGATTTTGTCGGACATGATTTCTTGCTGCTCGCCGCCCCCACCTTCGATGAGAGCGCCGCTTCGCAGGGCACTCCGCGCAGGATTTCATTGACCAAACGGTCAGGTGTTACGACATCTGGGTAAATATCTTGCATTGCCACACACGTGTCAAATAAAAGGCACACGGATCAATTGATGTTGACTCGCACCAAGTCCGACTTATACTTCCAACAATCTTTTCTTTAAATGAAAGACCGACGACGACTGTTTTCAACTTGCACAACTTCGATGATAGCTCAGCTCATTCCCAATTTTACGATTTACAGGAAATGAGTAACCTCTGATTTATTCCTTACGAAGGGATATTTGATTGAAAGTATTGATTGTGACTGGAGAATGATAATTTGAAAACAAATTCTTAAGCTTAAACGCAATCAGGTCATGGCATGTGTATATGTGATTTTTTGTGATTGATATTTTGATTGTAAATCGGTTGAAGCAGCACCAAAGCAAACAAAATTGATGTTCACGTATATTCTCCAGACAATCAGTGCTGGAACTGATTGGTTCGTAAGTACGTGCGACAATTTCCACTTTTTGTGGAAAAAGTTCTTGAACAAAAGTAAGAGTTCTCTTTGCCTGCTACATATTCGTAAATGATAGTCACAAGCTTCTGGATAACTGGGATAATGTGGCACTCGAGAATGAACGTTAGAGAGAGAAGCGTGTAATCGCTAAAGTATTTCCATGTTTTTCTCCAGTTCGTTTTGCGACGCACTTGAAAACTTCACTTGTTTAATTACTAAATCCTCCAGCTCCTCCTCATCATCCACATCCTGAAAGACAAAAGAGAATAATAATTAAAACACTTGAAAAATTTTAATGAGCAATTCATGCACCCACAAACAACACACACACATCCATAATTCTACTTTTGCACAGGGAGAATTTTACTGAAAAAATGTATGTAAACTATTTACACATCTTACTTCACAGTGTTTTTCTTACGATTAGATGCACATACAAAAAAATTTCCTCTAAGAACGAAAAAAGGAATCATGGATCATGTAGCAAAGAAAAAGAAGAACACAGACAGAGAGATGATTATCAATGGGCTGAAAAGTGGCTGAAATCACATCATATCCTCAACACGTCCTAACTGAAGCTGAATGAATATCTAACAGCAAAAGTAATTTCCCCCTGGTTTTTAATGTTCGCCTCTTTTGACGAGGATGATGGCGTTACTTAAAGAGCGTAACGTTTAAAAAAATTGCTCCAAGTCGGCAAAACATTTATTTCATCAGAGAAGAAGAACAGACAAGAGAGGGGAAGTAAACACATAGGATGATTTTACTCGTAAATATAACAGCACATAATATGTATACTTTTTTTGGGATAATAATTGCTTCACAGAAATTCATATCTTTTATATCAGCACAATTATTTTGATTTAATGTTTACATAACATGATGAAACGAGCCCACAGGTATGAACACATTAGACATCTTTACTTAATATAGCTTAATGTGAAGACGCGGAAAAAAACTCACGTCTGCGCAATTCCTCCGCTAAACACAAGTATTTAAGATGATTGCTCTTTCTTGATAATACGAGTATTAAAATGAATAACCCTTTTAACTATATAGTGTCTACTTGGTCTTTATGAAATGTAATGCACAAAAACAAAACAAAATTCTGAACACAAAGCAGGGAAACGTTGTTTAGTTTAGCTCAGACCGATTAACACAAAAAAACATCCTCCGATACCAAATATTTAAGAAACCTATATATCCATATTCACACACTTTTATCATGTGTGTGAGTGTGAGCATGCTTAGTTATGATAATCATGGAAAAGACAAACCACACATATACAATACACACACACTTTTGTCATCAACAAAAAAGGATGCATATATAGGCAGATGATATGATTTGCATTTGAGGATGTGTGATTGTGATTACAATGTATTTTTTATAGCATTTTATAACTTACTCTGAGTTGATGTGAAGTCCTGCTTCTTGTTTCACTAAAATATGGATCCAATCCACTAATCCACACACCACTTTGACTCACACAAAAAGTTTAAAAACTGAAAGAGAGAGAGAGAGAGGTTCGAAGAGAATCCTGATGATATAACATAAAATGTGTACGGTAAATACACAAGGATTTACATTATGTTCAGCAAACGAGTCTAGTTTTTTCACTAATTTTTTTTGTTCTCTTCTCCCAAGTCCGAGTGTGTATTTAGTGAAGAACAAACCTGAGCTGAGCTCCTCTTCTCCTGTTTTGTTTCTCCTCAACTAAATATCAAGTGAACGTACATATATCTGCACACGCAGTATGTGTGCATATATGTATGCGATCGTCTACGCTCACTCTTTGGAAGGGAAAAAATGTTGATATCGTGAAAAACACGTTCACAAAACTCTCTCGTATTTTTTTCTCTTCTCGGACAAACTTAGAGAATGAAATGGTTTCTCCCCCTTTAATCTTCCTTGCTCTCTTGTTGCTCTCGCTCTGTGAGCTGCTGCTGCTGCTGCTGCTCTATCTTCTCCTCTCCTCAGCTTCGTGTCATGTGTGAGTATGCCTTGTGAAAGAAAGGAAACTTGGTGTTTTTCTCTCGTAGATGTTTCGTTAGTTGTTGCTCTTTCTCTCATCTCCTCCACGCTGAACGCTTTGCAAAGCACAGTGGAAAAAGTGCTGCTGGGCCTATCAGCGTTACGCGTACTCTATCGTGGCCAAGTTTTCAGCTACGCGTGTGACCGAATCTTATGGACTAAGCGTGGAAAAGGTAGAACATTTAAAGTGAGTGAGGACGAGAGAAGACGAGAAGAGAGCTTCACTTGCTCACATAGAAAATGCTACGTTTTTTGGGGATACATACATACACATGGAATTAGTATGTGTATGCTCACACGGGTGCACAACGGACAATATCATATCATATACCCGAGCACGAGAACAGGATACGCCAAGAAAAAAAAAGAAGAATGGAGAATGGTGAGGCAATACTGCATACATACATATAACATGCTTGTCTATACAGATGTGAATGTGAAATGTAAACTTATAACAAATTTCTCATCTTCCCCATTATCCTTCTATCATCATCTTTATTGCGACTTTAGGTGTACACCTGAGAGCGTGCTCTATGCAGATAGAAGAGACTTTAGAGGAGACACGTATTGTCCCAGAGTCAGGTTGGAATATACTCACAAAAAATGATGCGTGTATGTATGTTTCAGATATTATTATTGTCTCCCTACATTTGCAAGCGGAGTATGATGAAGCACTAGATGTGATAAGGATTTATAAGCTCCATTCTTCTCGTCTATACAATTAGCTGATTGATCATGCTGACTGACTAGAATTCATCATCTTTCCAGAGAAGTCATATCAGAGCATTGTCAAATCACAATAGAAGTGTCACCTCTTCTGAATGAGCTGCTACACGCGTCGTCAGAATATAATCCTCTTCCATTGCAGAAGCCTCCGTGCGATGATGAAAAATATCAATAAAACCTTTTTTATGTGATTATTCGGTAGCACAATGAATGAATTCATCTATGGTGGGCAAATGTAGAGCTCCCAAAACATAAATAGGAGAGCATATAGAAGATATGACATAAGAAAAAAATGTAATGGGATATAATTTCCGTTGCTCGTTTTATTCGCGTGCATCATATCCCGTTCCCGTTTGTTGTGAAATTGAGAATATCCCAACCAATTCCAGACTTATATTGTGTCTTGTGCGATCTTGGAAAATGATGACGAAGCATGAAGCATAATATATCTCGAGGTTGTATATCAAAGATGAAATCCTATCCACACCTCATCATCAACTTCCATAAAAGTGAATGAAGTATATTTTTACGGCTTCAGATTTGCAGTGACAAAATTAGGATTGGATCACAATTGGCTCTGTAGCGTTCTTGTCGCAGCAATGCACAATATAAATAATGCTATCTCTTAACACACCGTTTCACATCTCTCGGGACGCTTTTACAGAATGAAACAGACCCAGTGAGAGATGTTCTCATCTTCTTCTTCTCTCGACTTTAGTTGAAAAAAAAGTGGGGAAGGAGAGCTGATGCTGAGAGAGAGAGAGAGAGAGAGAGAGAGGAGCGAACAGGATGTAAATTCCGAAGGAAAAGCAGGAGTGCGCATCGTGTAACGTAACACGAGCACACACACACATTCATAAAGACTCCTTCCAAATGTATTATATTTCTTGCAGCTTTTCCTCCTACAACCTATATGAGAGACGAACAGGGCAGAGTTTCGCATACGAGAACGGAACGTGGACTATACTTTGAAGATGGTGATTCTGATTCTGACTTTAGCTGACGAGACGACGACGACGATGCGCATTCATTTCATTTCAGACTTGGTGTTTTCAACAACTCTGCACACAAAACTTCCTAAGGCTCTCGCTCCTCTTCTCCATGCAATTCATCCCAAAAAATATATAATGTTTGCTTCAGCGAAGCTATGAACTTGTATGGATTCATGGATTCAATACGTGTGCAACATATACTTTATCCTTTTTTGCAGTCATGTCTTATGTTCTCATGTGTGCAGCAGTCGCCAGTTTTTGCTTTTTCTGTTCCATATTCCTCTCCGTGTATTTTCAAGGGATTCTTCGCTGGTTGTAGGTGTATTACAAAAGTGAAGCGAGCGATAGTTCCACAATGTGACTCAACGTTCGTTTCGTTGTTTTTCACTTCGCTGCTGCTGCTACGAAAGCCATTATTGAGCGTTTCTTTACTCGAGAGTCGCTTTTCCTTTTTTTCTCTCCATTTGGCTCAGTTCACTTTTCAAGAATGGTGGTGTGGGGAAGGTGCACTCAATTCATGAATGCTCCAGTCCTCGTTTTATGAATGTAACCAGCATGACAGCATACTCCTAGTATGTGCTCGCTGCACACACTCACTCTCATCTTGCATGTGTTTACGTTCTGCTAAACTTCCAAAGAAGAAAATGGGGAAAAATGGATGGATACAAAACATAAGTTTGGATATGATATATTTATGTAAATATGAGTGGGCCTTGTGGAGTGGTGGAAATCACAATCGTACAGTGTTGGATTAACGTCTTTCGCCCACTCTATATGGTAAACATGAAAAAAGCATCAATGATATTGGGATACAAAATAGCTAGAAAAAAAGTATAGATTTTTACCGCAGTACTCAACTCTTTTTTGTGAGATGGCTGTTGTGTGAGTGGAAATGTATGAATGAAACGAATATTATTTGCCTTTCGGCAATACCTCGAATATTCGTCGTTGAGTAAATGAGGGAATCAAGAGGTAAATGGCAAATTGGAAAGACTATTTTAATGTCTCTCTTTCTATTTCAATTCAACACAAGAAACAAAAGGAAAAGCTATGTAATACATGATTACACATATTCTGCTATGGTATACCCCCTAATCCAACTGGGTATACCTACTTACTTTGTCCTTTAGCACAAACCTCTCGCGAAGGACATGGATGGATGACTGATATATCACATTTTGGAAGTTTATTCACATTGACTTAAGTGTATGGCGGTAGCAGTTCCTAACATAATAATATTAAATGAATTACTGCGCTATGCATAAAGTCAATATATAAACTTCTTGGTCGTTTTAAAAAGTCGAAACCTCAGTGCTCACTTGCTCGCACTTGTGCTGTTTTGCACATTTTCATCTGTAGCATATTTTCGTATCGATTTTGAGTGGATGAATGACTTACTTACTTTTTTCCCAATGTTCAATACAGAGTCAGCATTGCATTTGAGTGTTGCTGCTATTTCCCAAAGAGAATCAAGAAGCGAGTTTTATATTTGCTCAAAGCCAATAAGCAAAGAATAAGTAAGTTACGGCATATTACGTATGTGAAGGTTTGTTAATGGGCATTCAAAATCACATTTTCAATAGTCAGACGAAGAGTTTTGATTTTTTCGTTGTTTTTTTGCGGGGTCGCGGTCGCACAACCTGTTTATCGGGATGATGACGACGAGGACGAGGAGTGAGGATAAATATGAGGTGACTTTAGTCTGTCCCAAGGTATAAAAAATCCAAAGCCATCGTTCAAGTTGAAAATCCGAGAAGAGAATGAGTCAAGGTGGGCCATTGAAGTTAACTCAAAAAAGGGGAATTAAATGCATGAATGATAATATGGTAAGGCGCAGAAAGTATATATGAATGTATTTTTCAGTAAAGATCGCTCTGGTAGTTTGGTTTTGATGATTCATACATTTTCGTAGTAGATATTTTGCCCAGCCTAAATACATATATATATATACACTACATACATGTTATGTGTGAAGTGAGGCAAGTCGATCTGAACAAGTAAACTGAAACCTTGAAGTGTTACCTTTTGCGTTTCGTATTATGTAAACTCTTCGCATTACACATTTCCACTTTAATTCACATTAGCACAGGAGAGGGAGAGAAAAGAGGATGAGAGGAGATATGGGAAAACTGTTACTGCCAATTACATCGAGATATAAAATGCGCAACTCCTTCTATTGCAGCTCATGTTTCGTTCGTCTACTCAAAAAACACTTTTTCGAGAAAACATTATTTTTTTAGTTGAAGCTGAAAGTACGTTGTTCTTTCTCCACACCAGACTTATGCCGATATGATCAGTTTTTGAGCTCTCATATAAATGCAACCTGTTTTTTATACCTGTTATCTTTTTGCTACTACCTTTAGTAAAAAAAATGTGGTGTTAGCTGTGGAGAGAAACATTAGAAACGAGTTTTATGGTTATGACAGGAGGGAAATTTCACCTGTTTTAATTTCTCATCTTTACCATTTTCCCCGACCATGGCTCCATACACACTCACAGCAACATAAACGGCGAGAGAGAGGCATATATTTTGCGTGAAGCACAAAAGGAAATTTAAGGTGATTGAAAACGCTCATATTACTTTTTTGTGAAATGGGTTTCTAGAAGTGGACAAGGATATTGGGAGTGTGTGTACACGGACTCAACTATGAACTATGATATACAAATAACACACACTTGCAAATCAATACCTCTCAAAATTGCAGGTGTGCCAGATAGCAACAGTTCAACGTTTCAAAAGAGCAAGCATGCATAAAAGATTTTTAGCCGTTGGAGAAAACAATGTTCTGTGCAACTCTTACTTCCTTCCATGATGAGAGTCAAGGAGAGGTGTATCATTATATGGACTTGGGCTCATAAAAAAAACTTTTGCATGCGAGTTATGTGGTTTAAGGCCATCGGGTTCATGTGTAAAATTATTCGTTATAAACCATCACGATGTCTGGTTTTACGAGCTGTGGATAGGATTCGCTGTTGAGGAGACAGTGAAAAGTCATATATATGCAATGTACATAATAGATTTTTTGTGGGGTGAAGGTGAATATTGCAACCACAATTCAGTCTGTAAAAAAAGTGCCACATTCCTTTTTCCTGAGTTGCCTCACCGTTGAGTTGGTCGCGAAGTAGGTGTGTGAAGTGTGAGGTGAGATGGGAGCGTGAAGTTAGTGCTCTACCTCTTTCCTTTCTCATTCATTCTCCTTCTTCGGGAATGAAACCGGATGGAGAAAGGGGCGAGTAGAACTCAGATTTGGGGCTTGCAGTTTACAAGAAACCATAATATCCTTTTCTACCGTAGAGGATTCTATACATGTTAATTATTTTGCGTAATGCTAGTTTATTCTATTTCATGTCCATGACCGGCAAACGGCCAACGTCAAAACAGGAAAGGGTGGATAGACTACCATATCAAGTGGCTATGTAACACTCGAGTTGCAAACAGAACTTAAAAGATAATATGCATAAGTACAGTACTACAGTGCATGAGTGTGGTTTGGAGCCGAACGAAGTATGATAACACCACGATGACACAACAGCACTTCAAACTAACTAATGAAAGGGAGATGTGAAACAAACAGAGTAGTACAAAAAAATCCGAGAAATTGTCCCCAAACACTTGACAATTGGTTCGATTATAAATAAATTTCATCCGACACATATAACACTGCAATATCTGTCAAGTGAACGGCGAGCGTACATAGTTGTCAAAATAAAACATATATCAATTAAAATGTAGCTCAGCAAGAACTGAAAAGTTCTCTCAGATTCCTATCCAGCAAAAGTGCTGCAAAAGTGTGAGTAAAACGCCATCCAATAGAAATAATTACATTACGCAAGGGATAAGAGAGTCATAGGTTGTGGTCTAGCCATGATTGAGTTCATTTAAATTTTGATATTGAAATTCATCAAATAATGTAATTAATGGAATCTATGATTGGTCATCATACGAAGAGGCATTTTGGTGTATCTACCTATACACAAAATCCAATTTATATATCCTACCATTACTTTGATAGGAATTATATTGTGAAATAATTTTTCAAATAATCTTAAAACGTCTCAACCTTTCAATGAATTCGTTCAACTATCCACTATCCAGACAATACCTAATTTAACATTTGAAAAGATATGACTTTCTAAATAATGATTTTGTAAATGTTAAAGGCTAGGTTTATTTTCGCAATTCTGATGGTGGCTTGATACAAGTAATGTAAAGTAAGTATGACATATTTTATACCCTTCCTGAAACGCAGTAAGGTCTAAAAGTGCAGGTAGTTTCCATGAACTGTTTAAAATTTGGTACATCCACAATTACTAGAAATTCACGTAAATCTCATCACAACACATTTTTTATCTTAAAATTTTAACATCCCAAGTAACAATATATCAACATCTAACAATGTAGCATATGCATATACTCACAGAAATTTCAAACATTTGAATTACCTGCAGAGCCCGACTTAACTCTTCCATCACATCAACAGATGAGATATATACATACCAAAATGAATCTGACATTTCTCCACGCTAAATTTGTGGACACTAAATATATACAACTAGTTACCCCGTTGCACGCAAATGCGTGCAATCTAGCGGCTACTTAAAAATTTGAAGCACCCTTTTTTAAAATG
>JAQFZW010001456.1:0-26907 GCA_034687055.1 Heteromurus nitidus
GGCATTATATATGCTGTTTCCGATATCTTTAAACTCATTCGCCAGTGCACGCTTTTGCGTGCACCCGGGTAACTAGTGTTGTGTATATATGCATTGAAATATAAATGAATCTGTTCCACCGTTTTTCGCCAGTCATTTTTCATATCCGGTGGGAAAGAGGATGAGCGACGGTGTATGATGAAGTTAAAAGATTTTTTTTCTGAGCAACGGGAACATGTCTCCATAAATATTTTCTCTCTTTCTCGCTCCTCATCAAAATAGCGTGTATATAATGTACGAGAGAGAGTTAAAAAGCTCGTGTGAAATAAACAGGGAAAAAAGGAAGCGCACGTCATCATCACTACCATCCCTTTTTTTCTACCTGGGTCCAAGTGAGAAATGGGGTTGCGCTGCCCTGCCCAACCCAAAAAAAATACTCTTCTTCTTCTTCTTCTGAATATAAGAAATCGGTTCAATTTTGGTGCAGGTGAAACGTGAGAGGTGGTTCTTTGGACTGCACACAACCACACCAAAACTAAATCATGTTTTCAAAATGTTGCACAACTCTATTTATATTTGCATGTTTCTTCACATCATCATGCTTGGTTCAACGTATAATTTCTTCATACAGGTTTTTAGAAAATGAAAATAAATCTCCATATTTCTCCGTCAAAAATAAACTCGTGGAGTCAAATGCTGAAACCCATTCCAGTAATTGCTGAACATACTGTTCAGATTCTAACTTATGTGTTGGAAATGAGGAGAAAAGATCTGTTTGAAATATTATATATATTTCTCAGAAACTCACCTTCCAAGTCATGATCGTCCCGATTACCGTTTTGCACGATTATTATTCACAAATTAAATACTAATCCGAAGAAAACTGCACTTCCGATGGCAGCAGAAACTACGATTATTATTAGTATTTTCTGCACCAAAAATGTCGACACACCTGCACATATTTGATAACACACTTGGAATTGAATTAAATCACTAACGAACGAACTATTTTATTTAAAAACCTCACAATAACCACACTCTGATAATTATCGGGGAGTGCACACCTGAATGAGCGATTCGGGTTGGAAATTTACGTGCATCATCAACCCACCCCCTTTACTCAGATGCATTTTTTAAACTTATACTCGGACCGGACAAACGTATTTTTGCTACACAATTTCTCTGGATATATATCACGATCAATTAGCCGATTGGGTTTCGTCACAAAATTTAAACGATGAACTGGACAAATCGTAGATTCGAGTAAACCCAGCAGCGGCGGAGCGGTTGAGGGTTGTCATGATCCACAGCACTAACTTGGGGCAAACCGAGATGTATGTCGTGTTGGGTGGGTGCACACGTATACCGTAAAAGTTGAGACTAAAAAGGGGAAAGTTTTTCGTTCTCTCTTGCCTCTCCTTTCTCCACGCACAAAAAATGTATAAACCGTTTCTCGTGATCCGTGCGGGCAACTGTGATTGTGGCTCGTGAATAAATGCTCCGAGAGATTGGTAGTGCCAGCAACTCTCTTTTGTGCTGAGAGAGAGAGAGAGCGAACACGGTGGTGGAGGCAAGAGTATCTCCGTGTGGAGGAGAAGCACCAGTGTGCATATATATATATGTCTATTCTTTCTCCACCAGCCCTGAATTTCATGGCCCGTGACGACAATGATGGTGATGATGATGATGATGCTGATGACGATGTGATGTTGTGTGTATGTATCACCTAACGTTCCGCTCTCTCACACAAAATTCTCTCCACTGAAAACCCTTACTGTATTTTCTTGGACGGGTACGTTACGTTTGCGCTGGAGTGCAGCATATAGGTTTTCGTAATAAATACTTGCATAAAAGTGTATCCAGCGATGTACGCTATGAGATTCTTAATTTAACTCTTCTTTTTTTATATTGTGCATTGCCGTAATGAATCGTAACCTTGCGAAAATAAGTGCGCGGACGTGACTCATATAAACACACATATATAAGCAGAAACTGCATAGTTAACATGATACGCACTTTCTTCAAATGTGTGAGCATGTACAAGAGCAAATATATATAAGATTTCATACACACAATTAAATAATCAATCTGATGATGATCACAGACGCAATCCCATTAAGACATCAAACACAACTCTGCCGATGATGAGAGATCACAAGAACAAGTGCTTTCTCTAATGATAAGCTCTCATCTGCAGGTGCAAGTGATGAGAGACACTCGCATCCTCTCGATCACTTTTTTTGCTGTCGACAGAATTTCATGTTTTTTATCATGATCTGTGGTGCGTTCGAATACAGCGTTTGGTGTGCAGCGACTAATGCTGAATCAGCAACAAACATAAATATGCTAATTTTTTGGGATGCAATCTTTAGCTAACTTTTTTTGGTCAAGTTCAGAAGTAATGCATTTTTGTGTGGAAGAACGTGACATCGCGAGGATCGATTATGATGAGAGCGTCGACTAAACTTTTAAAATACTTAATCTTGAAGTTAGTATACAACTTTTATCGTGACAGGTTGTTTTGAGATTTTTTTCAGAAAGAATTTGAACATGAGGTTCTATCCCAAGTACCACGATAATTTTAGTTGAGAATTTCAAATATAATACGCGACTATACATACATGTTGATGTTACTAATTATGTAATTACGTATTCTACAAACATATTAGCCTAATTCACGAACAAGCAAAGCGAACCCACCCCTATTACTTGTATTTTAGAAATATGCTTGATATCACCAATACGAATTGCAAGACATCTAACGAGGGGAAAACACAATGGTGCGAGGTGAAAGCCAACAAACGTTTCTCCGAAAATCTCTGTATCAAACACATACGAGCAGAGCATCTCACGGTTGGTAATGGCACTTTTAAATGCAATATGGCCACATGCTTCAACCGCTTCTGTTTTTTCCAATAGAAGTCGCTCGCATGGATTCTCTAATAACAAAGAACTATAAATACAACGGATGAATGAGCTCATAGTCCTCAAAAGTTCATGATGCAATAAAAATATGGACTTCCACTTTCAAAACTGTCACGGTGAAGTAAGGACCAAAAAAATTAAATCACAACAGCAGTTCGGATCTTCAGTTGCTTTGGTATTTTTTTGTATCAGCAGCTGTCATCTTTTTAGTGACGATTTAATAAAGTCATTTCTTGTATTCAAAATCAATAACATTTTTTAAAATGCGAAAAACGAAAGAGCTGCCGGAATAAATTTCAACAAAATGTCCTACTTCTCATTCCTGTTGTCCCGTTTAACGCTAATAATAAGGAATGTTCAAAAGAATACTTTTAGTTACAATCAGTATGATAATGGTACGTTCCTCCCACTCTTACTACGACGATTACTTTCTCCCTGACCAAGGCCCACATGAGGATAAGTCTGCGCCCCTTCCAGACTATAACGATAATGGAGTGTCCGACATGGACAAGTAAATACGAGTATACACACAAGTCCGAGTCATTCATATACCCGTGCTTGTCAACATCATATATAATCATTAATGTTTGCATATAGACCAACAGGATTTACGTGTGGACTTTGCATAGTTGTAGATGAAGTATTTTCGGATGCATACAACCTCAAGGATGGAGCCTCCCTCAAATCGTCTCTCGCTAAACTAGTCGATCATGCTTCTTGGATATTTCGTACTTCAGATTGGGACGGTGATGGGAGACCGGATAACATTGGGTTCAAACCAATTAAGGTGGAAATATATGAATATGGGAAATTATATTTATATTGTGACGTTTATGCATATAAATGAGCAAAACCGTTCTAAATAACCAGTTTCCAAACAATAAGCTTAGATTTCCATAGGATGGATGCCGTACAGGCACGAAACTCCTGAGCATTATGAGACGCCGAGACCATCGCTAGAACTGCTGAAAGTATTTGCCAGACTCAACTTCACCAAATGTTGTCTCGGAGTTGGGTTCACTAACAGACCGTTCGTGGGTGATCAGGATGGAGTTTCGTTCGCAGGTTTGTGTGTTGGCAGATGACATGTGAAACAAATATATTTAATATAACTAAATATGATGAGAAAGCAGTTGTGTATATCGATTTATGAAGGATCCGACCGACTACTTGGTGGAATCTGCGATCACAGAAATCCAAGAGAGGATTTCATGACAAGCATGAACGTGGTGTTGATTTCTGGAAGAGGATATAATGGCTCCCAGTTAACTTCGTATCAAATTGCGAAAGCTTTCGTCCACGAACTCGGACACGCGTTTGGGGCTTTCGCACATGACCACGAGTACAAGGATCCTGAGTGCTGGGGATTTCGAGCTGGTGAGGAGCCAAAAGCGAAAAACTCAATACCGCAGGATGGGAGATACGTAATGTGGGCAACTAGTTCTTTCGCTAATGCTCCGTTGAAGAGGAATACACTCGCGTTTAGCAAGTGCGCAAAATCTGCGATTCGAAATGTCGTCGGAAAGAGAAAAAATAGGCACAAGTGCTTCGATTTGGACTATAACCCGTTTTGTGGGAATGGTAATAGAATGGACATGTGCACGTTTTCTGAAGAAGAATCACGATCGTATATGTAAAATTATTTTATAAATATTGCAGGAATTGTTGAAGGGATCGAAATGTGCGACTGTGGAAATGAATACCAATGTTCGCTGCAGAAATGCTGTGGTTCGAGAAAAAGCAATAAACCGTGCATGCTAGCCGATGACAAGGCGTGCCCTGCAGGAGCCCTGGCAAACGTCAATAATCTAAAGCAATATGCAGTTGGTCATGTAACGTATCCAAACGATTTGATACTAGTCAGTTTAACCACACTGATAAGCTTTTGTGTATAATTAAACGTCTCAACTACTCACATGGAAAAATATGCACTTTTGTGCGTACTATATATAGTACAATCGGCTAGTTTATTATTGTGTTGCATATGCCGTCTGTTTTCTTATCCATTCAAAAATATATCCACGAAAAGAAATGTGAGAACGTATATATCAACATGAGATTCCGCTATGAGAAAGTATAGAGATGAAAATGGAAAAAATGTGCAAAAATGTAGAAAAAAATAAGGTTATAAAGTTGTTTACGATAGTTTTTCTCCGTGGTGGATTTTCGAGTTTTGAACACTTGTGTGATACCAGTCATATCCGTCGCCGGTGGGCTTATGTGAAGATGGCCACAGAATATGACGTACAAAGGATCGTCCTGGTTGATCCAAGCCAAGGAAAACTTGCCAATTCCGAACTTTTCCCAGGTCGTACCGATTCACAAATGCCTGCAGGGAATAGATTTTGTGTAACACGTTTGAGGATGTAACGGTTGAAAAAATACAATATTTTTAAAGAGGGGACGAGAAATGACGTCAACCATTACATAAACCATTGAGATATGTTATAATTACCGTGCCCAGTTTCTTCCTCTCTGCTCGGTTTATGTGATACTCAATGCTCGTTTCTCCGTTAGTTATGAGTTTTGCATGCCAAAGAAATAGCCCTCCGAGTGCTAGTGCCGCGCCTGGTAATAATAATAAAATGAAATGATTTAAAGTGTTGAACGTCTGTGTGAGTTTTGAAGCTGTGTATAAAAACGTCTTTGTATATATGTATTTTTACGACTTACCAACGCAAAGAAAGCCAGCATAGAATATGGTCACACGAATCGCATGTCTCGTGGTGACGAGTCCAAACAGTAAATGAGCTTCATTCTCCCGACTGCAGTAGTATGTAGTATTTTCTGGGATGTAGAGTGGCGCTTGTGCAGTTCTGTCTTCTTCAACACTAGACGTTTGTACATTGGAATGGGCAGGAGAAGGGTATAACAACGCTTCCTCTTCCTCTTCTTCAAGAAGAGTTGAGTTGGCGAAACAAGGTGAGTAAACATTTTGGTCCAGAATGATTTGACGGAATGCCAACTCGACTCCAAACAGCATTATATAAATACACCCGCCGACTATGTAAAACATACAGAGGAAGAAGTATCTTCGGTTGAAATGGCCCACACAGTTGTTTACCCAAGCTAAAAAGCAAATAATCATTTTACACCAATTTTTTTATGACCAGTAAAACAGGAGAGAAAACAAAATAAATCGGTAAAAATTTGTATGTATATGATTTTTTTAACGATCAACTAACGGCAATGATGGTCCATCATTAGGAAACACCGATTGCAAATGGAGCAATGATGAGTTCTTGGAGGCTTTGGATTTACGCATTTCTTGCAAACCGTTACTGTGCACCCTGCGAGCAACTTCTGGTCTACTGGCATGCCTGGAGAGACGGTAGCAACCTGGTAGAAATTGTAAATCAAGTTGATAGCGACCCAGTAGCCCAACACCGCGAGGACGCCGGTGAGAGCTGGGCTCTTTGCCGACCAAAATGGAATCCCAAGGACATGCGCGATCACTATGACCGATGACACTAGAAAGACGACAGCACCCACAAACAGCTTTCCCAGTCCTTTGGAGAGGTGGTCCACCAACCAGAACAGTGGCTCGAGAAGAGTATCAATACAGTAGTCATAACCAAACGAGTAGTGGTAGAACAGAGTGAGGAACCACAACTTTAGTTTCTTCAAAGGAGGAATGCGTTTTGCACTTTGTGAGCTTGCCGGATTTATTGGTCCCCGCTTACGACGCTTTGTTCGACGTCCTGTTTTTTTAAATTGAAATGTTTTAAATAACATTAATTATATTTGGTGGGGTATAGACGGAATGTGATGAATACTCGTCTACAGTAATGTTTTTAATACAACTTACCCATGGGACGCACACTACTGTTGCAACTACTATCCGTATCCGACATTTGGATTGATACGTGCTCACTTCGAAGTGCTTTCTTTGAATGCCTGTATTTCAGAGTTCGAAATTAATATATTTACAATTTTTGCATCGTTTGTTACTTTCAACTTTGCCAGACTTACACCTAAGATAAGCGCATCGCATTATTGAATACTATAATATTTGGAAACATACCTCATATGCTGACGATCGTCATTCCGCCGTTTACACCAACGTCAAACGTGGTTAAGTTGTCTCGTCTAAAACAAAGCCCTGTGTAGCATTCAAAATAAATTAATACTTTACTGAAAACTTCGATATGTTTCACGTTTTAGTGCCCTTTAACTACTACAAACAACAAATTGCTCAAGATAACTATCAAGATCATGAATACGTTCTTACCAGCTGATGTTGTTGTCAACTTGCAAATCATCTGTGGTTTTCTTTTCCTTTCACACTCAGCATTTAAAAATCGCCAACTTAATTGCTAGCCAACTTAATTAAACGTTATCTACACGATAAATATATCCTCTCAAGATAAATCTACAAACAGAATCTACTCTCCTTTGAACCCATCAACAACACTGACTGAATAACGCTTAAAAACCTATAAAAACACTATTAAAAATGTATAAAACTTGTCGAAGTACCCATGTTATAAATGGCTACGATCACATTTAACTTAATTGCTACCCGAGTTACTAAAATTAATTATTTTAAGTAAAAAAAATCCTACCGAAAAAGGAAAACCAGATGGAAACTCACTTCCATGTTTGTTGTCGTGTCAAAAAGTGAAAACAGAGATCAGCAGCTTTCCCTGTGGAGAGAGAAAGTGTACATTCAAGCTTTCCCCCTTGGCTTCGTCACTCGATGGCTTTCACGCTTCCCTTTGTATATGTGGCATTGTTTGTCTTGTTGACATTCAACACACGCGTATGTCCTTTCTCCAGTAAAAACTTCTCTCTCCAGCGCATAACTTTTTATTATACATTTTTCTCCCCTCTTTTTTGTCCTGTTGAGCTACTGGAAAAGTACATGAGTGTTGCTCCTGCGAGTTTCTTTTCTTTTGCCCATTTTTATTATCCGCACCAGACTGCATGTCTACACACATTTCTCACGTTCTCCATTATACAACTTTCTTTCTCCAGGAGCATGTCGCTCTCTCGCTGATTGTCTTCTTGTTGCTTGACTTGAATTTTATTCTCTCTCTCCAGCCAAGAGTTGGACAAAAAAACGAGCATTTTTTGACGGCATCAATGCTGCATTTTCACATTCTCATGCTCTCGTTTCAGAGAGAGAAAAAGGAGTGAGGATTTTCCTTCGAACATATATCGCTGCTGACAATATATTTCCAGAGCCAAAAAGAAATGATTTCACGGGCGATGATGGTAGCACATACACTTTCTCCTGAAACAAAAGAGAAATATATATGCATCAGAAAACTGAAAGTTTCTATTTTTAGTATATTTGTGCATATTTTTTTTTGTGAAAATCGCTTATATCAAAAAATGTGTTGATGCGTGAGAAAAAGCCTTTTCGTATATAGCTTTCACTTTTCGACAATGTTGGAAGAATCGAACGAAATTTTCGACGTGGATCCATCAAAAAACCCCCACACATATATATGTACAAAATTTATTGATTTTACTTCGTCTCTGCGGGAGAGAGAGAGCAGAGAACAAATGGGTGGAGGAGAGAGAAATTTTGTTGCGAAACTTTTGGTTCGCAACTTTGGTATTATTTATTATTTTGCACGATGTGGTTCCTCTTTATCCTTAAGTCGATATGAGTATGCACCGATGCACGCATAATTTCTCTCGATCAATAAAATATATACCCGGAAAAGTCATATCAAGGTTTCAAGTTTGGATTTCCCCGTGTTTAAAAAGTCGTGTGTGAATTCAATAAAGACACTTTCGGCATAGCACAATCATTATTCCACACGTTCGCAATAAAAAGACCGAACTTGAGCGCACTTGAGTTGCTCGAAGCTTGTTGAGTTAATACGTGTGTGAAATTAAATAATGAACGTCTTTTTGGAATCGATATGGGAAAGTATATCGTTGGCTGGAAGGGTGTAGTATCGAAATAAAAAATAGTGCAATAAAAAATGACGTTACCACTGTCGTTTTTTCATGGTTGCGGTGTTAAAAACATAATCAAGCTTAAATGAAAATCCTGTGTCACACTACACTATACATAGCTTGTACATCCTCGGGATAAATCATCCGCACACACACGGAGTGTACTAATATTAGCGTCGTAGTAAAACGATGAGAGGGACATGATGATGAACGGGAGAATGTGCTAGGTCCTTTTTTTCGGAACGTACAGTTTTTATTGTCTCTGTGTCAAGAGTGAGGTAGAAGTGGCGAATAGGAGAACATATATTAAATTTTGAGAGAGTCGTCGGGATTTACTCTTTCGGGCTCTCTCTCCTCTTGTGTGTGCTCATTGTGCGAAAACATGCAGCATTGCACGTAAAAATATATCCGTACTTCTCAGCTACAAAAATCTCTGGTAAAGCACTGGAATATATAACCAACCCATTTATTTGGGGGGCAGCAAGAGAGAGATCAAGTTTTTGGTGTTTATTCGAGAGATCATACTTGAAACGAATATATACATGCACGTCATATAATATGTGCTCGTAATCCATTGTACATGTCTAACTAAAAGAAACCGTGTGTGCAAAAGACCATGAGCCTGGAATGTGCTGTAATAATGATAAAAGATCTTAACCCTATAAAAAGTGTGTTTAAATTTCAAAAAAATACCGCCGTATCATCCCGAACTTATAACCGAAAATGGAATTGTCTTGGTATTAACGTGAACTCAATTGAGCATACTTGATGTGTATCTATTCCACAACTGAACTTATATATACAAAACCCCTTCGTTTACTTTCACTATAGCGTATAATATACAAAAATTTTGGCATATGCGATTCGGACGGCCGGACAGCGGACAGACGACTTTAGGAAATTATAATGTATCTTTACAGATACTTAAGACTCGAAAATGCTTTCGCTATGTTCAGGACAGAGAGAGAGTCATAAAAATAGTCTCTATGGTAGCGTTTTGTATAGTAACAAGAGAGGAATGACATTATATTACGTCCAGGCGCTACACCTCACCGCGTATTATTTACCTTTATTACGTTTATATTTATTAATATTATTTTAGTGTTTGGTGTGCTTTAAGTAATCTGAGCCACCGGAGAAGAAAAAAAAACAGCAATAAATAATAACTGGACTCATCAGAAGCATTTTTTTTCGCTGGAAATAATATAAATCAAAGCCTATAGTCCTCCACGGCTCGGTGTATTGTCTAGTACGGTGGGGGCATGCTATCTCAGTTTCATTTCGATTTAGGCAGCTGAGGAATAAAAACGTAAGAACTTTTGATATTCCAAAAAGGCCCACTATAGAGATAGCATGCTTATAGTATCCTTCTCTCTCCAACCCATGCTCTAAAATACATATAAATCAAACATGTGATCTCTAGCGTTTATTTGCTTTTCTGATTTCGTACTGGACATTTGGATGAAAAAAAATAATATTGAGGAGAAATCAACTATGTTTTCTCAAAAGAATATGTGTGTTTGGGTAGATATGTCGCGTTGAAGAAAGAAAATGTCCTTAATTTATTTAGGTTTTCTGTCATGCCGTCATCATCAAACGACGGTCATATATATACGGCTTTCAACGACGACCGAACCGGAGTACCTCTTCATTACGTTTCATGACCGTTTGCCATGTGATCCTGACTTTTCTCTCTCTCGTTCTCTGTCTTCCCATCATTTCCGCACGCAATTGTTCGCTGTTGCTGCTGAGTCGGCACGTTTTATACCGAGCACGACACACACAAAAACCTGGACTGGCATAATAATAATAATATTTTCCAGACAGTCGTACTTTTTTTGGTCGGAAGAAACGTACTCTTGTCACTCACTCACTGTCTATAAATATAGAATATATATGACAGAGGAAATGCATATATTTCTGACCTCACGTAATCATAATCTCATTCATTCATTTATCCATGCATGAATGGCAGCTACACAGATTATTATTATTATTATTATGAGCATATGGCTGTCGTCACCAAACCGAGAAGGTTTCTCTCCACTTATTAGACGGTTTAATTCTGCGGATATGGTGGATCGTCACGTTACGATGATCTTTATATGGGTTTTCTCGTCGTTCAATACATGAGTTGTTCAGGAATAAAGACTGCTTTCTCTGAGAGTGCCATTCCAGAGAACGTATAATAATAACACATGAGAAGATTCGGAGAAAGTAGAGTGCTCGTTTTCGTTTCTTAAGAAAATCGACCGAAGGATACGAGAGGAAATGACCTAGAGAGAAGAGAAGAGAGGTTTTTGTTGGACCGCATCTGCTTAATGCACTAACGTGTGCGCGCTTTCTCTCTATCTGTTTTTATCCGAGAGAGGAACAAAAGGAAACTCGTGTGTGTGCACTAACTCTCGATTGCGGAGCTGCTGGATTTTCTCCTGTGTGAGGAGATGAAGGTTTTTTCGGGGAGAAAACTAACATGTTCAAGGGGGAAAAGGGGAAATTTTCGGGTATAAAAGCCGTAGTATTATAACTTAAGATTATTAGTTGAGTTGAACATATATACGCTCTCTCTTGCTTTTTGTTCATTTTCCAAACTCTCGTGTGCAAGACTCCATGAATGAATGAGAGAAAGGTTCCCTCGCATTTCCACCGCCACGTTTCCGTTTTTTGTCAATTTAAAAAATTTCACTCACTTTCTACTCTTAAGCATACGTTATGGGTTGTTAGACAAGAGTGAAAAGGTCAAAGGGACGACGACGAGAGAGTGAGTGAATTTTAAAAGGAATCATAATACGGAACTGTAGGAGCGTAGCGTGCGTTCATGAATGAGAGTATAAAAAATTTCTTTCGTAGTATTTCCCATGGCGATATATATGGAGTTTTTTTTATCATGGCGTTGAGTAATTGGACTGTAATGTTACTGAATCAACTTCCATTGGAGAGGAAATATACGACAATTTTCTTTGTCAGTGTCTGTTTCTTTACTCTCGAGTCTCTCTCTCTTGAGATGAATGCAGCCACTTAAACTCACCGACAAACCTCTCTCACGATATAATAATAATCTCGTTTATCACTCATTCATGAAACATACAAGCTTTATATAAATGTGATCTCTCAGATTTTTTTGGAGAGAAAAAAAATGAATGAGATCATAGTATCTCTTTGCCTCAGGCTTTTTGGTTCTGATTTTATATACGTACTCTCCTCTTCATTTATTTTAACGTGTCGTGTCTCTAATATATGAGCGAGATATGAAATCCCAAAAGAGGAAAGAGAGAAAATGAAAAATACGGTCGGATAAAAGTGGGAAAGTACACTCATATGTAAATGCGGTGAAAGTAGAGAGCAGAGCAAAACTCTTGTGCAAATCCGCTTTTTCGTCCGTCCGATAATAAAAAGGCATCGTGCTACTGGGTTTGAAAGTCGGGTATTCAAACGGTATATGGGATTTATGTGTATAAATCGCTTATACAAAAAAAGACAAGATTATTTTCGCGACTTTATCCTAATATTCGTTCTTCATACTTTCATTCTGCTTTTTGCAAATTCAAAAGGAGTGTGTGTTTTTTTCAAGTTCGTGTTGAAAATTTTCATCGCTACAATAAGAACTTTCACACTTAAGTTGCTCCAAAAACGTATATACGTCAGTTTTATACGTATTTGAGAAGCGGGAAAGAACCCCAATATATTCTTTTAGTAACTTATAAAAACTCATGTCATTTCCGTTCAAGTCAATTGGCCTGACCCCCACAAGCACGATAACGAATAAAAAATTTCTCTTTCGTAAATATTGACGAAAAGTATAAAAAAGAGCAATAATATTTTGTTCATATATGTTCTATATTATAGTTTTTTGCAGTAGTAGTAGTAGAACAAGAAAATTGCCCGGAATTATATGACTCACTCTCTCAACCTATCGAAGCTCTTCAGCGGAAACAAAAAAATATATCCCTCTGAAAATGCCGACTCTTCTGATCGTAAAAAGCATGATCTGAACGTGAGATAAGGGTTTTTTTCTGTGTTACTTTTTTTTGGGTTGAGAAAAAAACAAGCAATCGAGAAAGCCTCTCTTATTACACATTCTCCATATATACATCTCGTTCAACTTTCACGTCTTCTTCATTCCCGTTTCCGTGGCGAAGAAGAAGAAGAAATTTCTAGTGGAACTCGTTCGGGTTTTCTCTCTTTTCCTTCATCTTGATCTTGATGAGTGGGAATGATTGCCTCTCTCTCTCTTTCCTTTATTATTATACCAACTTTATCAGTTTCTCTCTCTGTGTGTTGTGGTAGTAACGGCGGCGGCATATATCTTTTCCCCATTCTCCTTTCACCTTTTTCTGCGGGAAAATAAATGTGGTTTTATATACTATACCCGTTGCCAGAGAAACCGCTCCCGGACAGGGAAAAAAATCCCACTCTTCTTCTCCATACTTACAGCTTTTTTTGTATGAATTATACACAACGATTTTGAAACCCATATCTCGCTGTTTGATGTTTTCACCGAAACGTTCTCTGAAGATCTCGCGTAAAAGCATTTCTGCATGCACGTTAAGAGCATTTTTCTTTTGCCCAATTTTCTCTCTCTGTGCGCCCGTCTCTCACTGAATGGTTGAACGCCTGCACCTGTGTACTCAAGCTGAAAAGGTAGGTGGAAATAAACGAATGTGTTTGGGAGAAAAAAGAATAGATATCAAGAAAAAAAGTTAAACGAAAATCGAATATATGTTCCTCAAACAGGTTGAACCGTTTGGTATCATTTTCATATTATCCGGTTTTCTCTCTTCATCCGCATATCTCTCACCCAACTCTCATTTTCCCCAGAAAAAAGAAAAGGAAAGCTTCGTTTGAATTCAAGTGTGTGTTTCGCAGAATAAAATATATTTCGTGTGGGAATAAATGCAGTTCTCTCCCACATCTCCTCAAACCCATTTCTTGTGTATATATCCAACGCAAATGCAATGATAATGTTATGAGTGCCTTTTGTGAAAAGAACCCACTGTTCGTTTTCATGGTTTTTACTTATTCTTGCGTTGAAAATCCCAAGTCTCTGCGTTTTTTTTTGCTCAATTTACGAGCGTGTTATAAAAACTGGTGGGGATATATGGGGGAAATTTCTCTCTTTCTCAACACAGCCTCAAACTAGATCAACTCTCCCAGTGTAAATTTCGGAAGTAACGCTAGATCGTCGTCGTCTCTCTGTATGTTTATCTGGAGCGTTATGAGGATTTTTTAGGAGCACTTGTGTGTCTCAGTTCATAAGCAAAAGGTTCCGGAAAAGGGGCTTTTGAGTTTCTCTCTCTTTGCTGAGAGGTACTCCCGGATGTTGGTTGGAGCAAGAAACGCGCCTCACACTCACTACGACTGCATATGCTTTCATTTTCGTTTGACCTGGTGGTGTGGGAGTTAGTTATATATATTCCACCAGTAATTCTCGTATCGAGTTTTAAGGCTCTTTTTTTGTCTACCTTTGAGAATTTTGGAGTGCCAAGAATGAAGAGAGAGTGAGTGAGAGAGTGCACACACATGAAGAAAAAGTTGAATGGGAAAACGGGATGAGAGTGTGAGTGAGAGTAAGAAGGGAAAAAAGAGCGGAAGAAGATGGAGTTGGAGGAAAGGGAAAAAGTTTAACTGTCGAGAAGTTACGTATATACAGTCAGAGAGAGAGATTCAACGAGAAACTTGGTGTGGGAACACATGTGCCAGCCACTCTATATCATTCAAGCTTTTTGAATATTGTGTGGCTCGGAGAGAAAGTTTTTTTTTGCCGTATATGTATTTCACTTTACATAAGTAGCTTTTGTGTAGCAGCACTCATGTTGTCGGCATGGATATAACAAAAATTCCATCGCTGTGTAAAATGAACACTAGCATGCATTTCAAAAGTAGAGCTGATAAACAAGTGATGCAGGACAAGAATGGGGATTTTTGTTGTTGTTGTCATAACATGTTGTGTGCTTGAAAGAGAGAGCCGACTCTCACTCGCATTCATGTTATGAGAATGAATGACAAGAGTATATGTGTGTATGCTCGAAATTTTTTTTGTATGGATTTCTAACGGTTTTTTAAGTGAGTGAAAAAAAGTAGTCTTATATAAAGGGTTTCTAAGACGACATTTATATGTTATTGCATGCTCACGATATATCGCGTGTACTTTCCCTTTTTTTGATGCTGTTTTGGACTTTAAATGGCATTTAGATGTGTGTGTGTGCTCTAGATGCATTATGCAGACGCATATCATGCGAAATAAAACATGGCAGATAGCATCAGAAACATGCATGCAAAGAAGAAGAAATGTGATGCACGTGCCTGGGTACTGGTCTAAAAAATTCACACGTCCGAGAAGAAGTTTTTTTATCATATTTTTTTTTGACTTGGTGCAGATTTTGTTTTTTAAACTTTCTGTTGCAATGCTTTTTTTCAAAAAACAAAGTCATCAGGGATATAAAAAACCGCCGTTGGGTATAAATATTTATATATTTTTTTTCGTTTCATCACAAAAATATTTATATCATCACACGAAATACTAAGGAATTTAGTAAAAACTCGAGTTTTCTTTTTCATGCACTTTTGTGTGAGCCGTGTGTGAACACCGCTACTTTCACCACAACGAAATACCACCATACCACTTCTATCTTCTTTGCTTTTGCCTTTGAGGAGCGAGTTATTTAAACAGTGGACCTCGATTCGGGAAAACAGCAATACTGCGAGAAAATGCACTATATTTTTCGTAGCTACGCTCAAACAAGCAGCCTTGGTTCTTCCAAAAGAGCGAAATAAAATGGAAGAAGCGTGTATAAAAATTTGGACAGAAGGAGTGAAAGAAAAGTCCAATGTTACTCGAGACGAAGAAACGACATAAGATGAGGGGAAATACGAGAAGTTGAAGGCAACGAGAGAGAGAGTTTGACTCGCATCATCATATACCGGACATTCATGTCAGCGAGTCGAAGAAGAAAACAACGACGAAATAGAAATAAAAGAGTTCCTATTCTTCGAACTCGTCGTAGTCGTCCTCCCATTATCATGCGAGAGACAATAACGGGCTCTCCTTTCTGTCAATGAAGACAGAAAAATATACAACGCACAGTCGAATTTTATATATATTTTTTTGGCAGAGCCAACTACAATATGCACATGATAACGCAGAGCTTGAGAAATATACGTGTTGTCTGTATTTTTTTCTCGCATTAAACCGTGCTTCTTCTCCGTGTCCACATGTATATTGCAAGAAGCTTCAACAATCTGTCTTGTTATCCACTTTTCGTGTGGCTACAATATTTTTCCGGCTACAAGCCGATAGATATCATGTACAAATTTTTCTTTGCAACGTTCACGATAAAAAACAACAACACAAATTTCAGGCTTATATGCTCCACTTTTTGTAGCGTTATTTGATATCGGAAATTTTTTTGTAACGTACCACTCAATACCGTAAATATCAAGTTGCAATGCCAAGGAAACGTGTGTGTGTGCGTGTTATAATAAAAACATGCGGGTGTGTGTATAATCCAAACAGCGTATCGTGTTTCATATGCATATACTGCATACATATATTTGAGCACGTATATATGCATTCGTTTTTATCGCCAAATGTTACCAAGTACAACCGACCTTGCTTTATCATACATCCAATCGTATACGGTCGTATCGCAAAATTTTTTTAAAAGTGAAGTTTTTTTTGCTTCATCGTCGTTTTTCCCCTTTCTCTTGCAGCGTATATATGTAATCGCAACTCAGTCTCGTGGAGAGAGACACGTATTCAGAAGGAGAGAAGGGAGGGTTGACTCTCTCGACCGAGCCAGGGAATCTTGGCATTTGCATTCCATTCCTGCATGTGAATGGAACTAGAGAGAAGAAGAGAGAGGCAGGAAAAACGGACGACGACGACTCGGGTAAACCGATATATACAACACTATACTACTGCCGCATTCAAAGAATTTTCTCTTCTCGTTGGATTTTCACCCGTGTTTATATGCGAGCCCAAAACCTAAACCACATTGCAGAAGAAACAAGCACTCGGAGAGAGAGAGCAGACTGCTGCTGCTGCTGGAGCACACTTTTTTTCGCTCATCGTCCCACAGAAGAAAACAAATACGATCTTATATGTTCCAGTTTTCCTTTTGCGGATATGTCACGAAAATTTTCTGCAACCTGTGTTTGTCTCTCTCTCTCTCTCGTGTGTAAACCCTTCAAGTTGTCCGGTTAAAAGATTATTTGATAATCATTAAACTTATTGTTATATTCTCTGGAAAATTTCTCGCTAGAGAAAGTGGAAACTTGACTCCTTGACTTCGTGAGCGTATATAAGTTTTGAAGTTTGCTCGTGTGACTCGTGAATTTTTAAAACAAGCTACAATATATCCCGTTTGTGTCACGTTTGTGGTTGTTTGTGGTACGATATTATGTGTGCATTAAGGCAGTATATACTTACGCTAATATACACAACACTGAGTAGCAGCAGGTTGTGGAATTATTAAAATACTTATTACTACGAACTCTCTCTTAGCCACTACGCATACGGTATCAAATATTCATGAATCGTGTGTGTGTCTTAATCCAAGTTACAATCAACTGCAGATGATGATGCTGATGCTCCAGTGTAAATAATCAACGATTTTTCTTCTCCTTTGGAAAACACTATGTTGTGCACAATTGGATACTCAAAACACAAGGAAAAAATGTCATGACGACATCGCGTCAAGTTTTTAGTCACGATATTTCTTCCATTTAAATAATTTTTTTTGTTTCGTAATACACTTCGTTTTTTGGACATTTATTCGTCAAAAAACCCACCCGGTGTTTTAATAAAAAGCACCCGTGTGTATGCGCACACGTCAATCAATCGGCTCTACAGGTAATTATCGGAGGAGGAGAAGCAATATATCTCGGTTGTGGCTGCCAATAAGAAAGTGATAGCGAGTTTCGTGTGCTTGAGTGTGCTCGTCGAGTTTCGTTTGTGAAAAGTGGGATTTCTGTGTCGTTTTTTTTTGTTACCCAAGAAACGAAATGTGTGTGTAATCTAATCACGGACCTGTCAACTTGAATTATACTGTGAGTTTGTATCTATTTTATACTGTATTTGCATATTTCTTTTTACGTCTGCTTTACTCTGGGGAGATTGAGAAAAGGGATTTTCTTCAGTCAGTATATATATATGCACTCGGAGAATATGCAAAAGTAACTCAGTTACACGCGCGACGTTTCTCAACCAATTTGTTTGTCTGAGCAAAAGAGAAAAAAGTAGTGAAAGTCCATCAAAGCTACACGATATTTTCAGGTTTTTATACAACCACAAAAAAGTACAATTTAGTTCTGGCTTAAATAGTTAAGAACACAGGAGTATATACTCATCATCACACTAATAACAATTCTCGTTTAAAAAAACTCTTCTCCTTTTCGTGTCGTTTAAGCGGGTTTTTGGATATATACAAAGCATATATGAGGTTGTGTTTTGCATGTGCTTCCTTTTCCCATTCATCGTCTGGATTGTTCTAAAACACTAGACGTGTGTATATGCTTTCCCACAATGTAACTTTATTTTCTCTCTCCAACTTTCCCTGTAATAGCTCCATCATCATTTGGAGAAAAAAACTCACGTCGTTTTTGGTTCGTAGCAATCAACAAGAACGACCGATATATGTATACAAATTTCACGTATATGTTGTATTCTGAGAGAATACAAGTGCATCATCTCATTCACGTAAAATGAACTCATCAACAATTTAGTATGATATAGAGTTTAATACGAAAAAAATACATATAAACGTCTGAATGGAACGTACAAAGTCATTCGTATATATATATCGCATTTTCCCCATAGAAACCACACTTTCTTTGAGGTGTTTTTTTTGATCTTCTTACAATTCTCCCTCTGTGTCGCTCTCTCGTCCACAAACACGAGCGTCTTTCTAAATTTTCGTGTTTGTTCTCACACACGATCCCTCCACAAAGCTCACATAGTGCTTAACTTTAATTATGAATCAAGGTAGACTCATACACACGTTCTTGTACACACATATAAGTTATATATATACCGTATGTTTGAGGTAAAAAAATCAATAGTGATAATTGAGGTTAAGAAGGTGAAAATTCAATTCGCCGTGTACTCTGTATATGAACATATAGTTTTATTCTATCAAAGATTTTTAATATATATACGCAACTATGTCTCTTTTGTGTATTCATGGATACACTGGATATATGTAAGAACCACGCTCAGCCAACGTAATGCTTAAAGGTAATCTCAGGAACGTAGACAAATCTGTTTGAGCTTAAGAGATTACATTTAAACGAACCTCTTAACGTATATGTCTCTCAAAGCCCATCCAAAATAATAATTTTTATTTTATTTTCATTTTACCATGTCAAAGTGAATATATATTCGGGTTTGTGTAAACTCGAAACCCATTATTACGTTCATTCTTCTTCGCCCGCTATCACGTATAACTTTTTTCAATGTTATTTTTTCTCATCCTATTCAACCGTTAGAGTTACGACTTCCGCTTCTGCTCGTGAAGCAACAATAACACACACAAAAAATATACTCCATCGTTTGCGTCTCCACAATACATTAAAAGCAATTTTTATATGTTTTTTTCAGAGGCCTGTCATGTATAGCCGAGCTCTGATTTGTTGTTTGTGCACACATAGATCACCGTCAATTCACTAACAAAAACGAGCGGAAGTAACGCATTTCTTAAGTAAACCGTTTAGTCGGGGGGAAAAATGTACTTTCGCAGGTGTAAAAAGGAAAATAGATTGAATGAGAAACGAGCGCGTGTGTATATACTCACACTAAACTTGAGTGTGCACTGTCAGGATTCATAAAATGTCGCGGTTTTCTCTCTTCTGCTTTTCGTGTTCAAAAAAATTATACGGAAAAATTTGCGGGCTTGTGTGCATTTACATAATGTGGGGTTTTTTCTACGTGGATGAATGCCTAGATAATATATTTCAAAGGCCAAAGTGAAAATACTTTTGAATAAATGTTTAAAATAACGATCATACGCTGAAAATGCTATGGTAACGCAGCTGTCGTGCATAAAGTGAAACTTATGTTTTCAATGTCTCTCTCACTCCCTTCTCTCGTTTATCTGGGTTGAGAGCAGTGAGCTGTTGTTGGTGACCTGCTACATGTGTGTGTGTTGCTGCTCCTCATATCCAGCGGGGCTCCATTTTTTTTTGCTTTTCCTCGTGTTCTCGAGTTTAACACAGAAAAAAAATCTCCGTGAAAGAAATCTGCATCACTTTCCACCATGCTTGTTTATGCATAATAATATGCATATGGGTTGGGTAGTGTGCACAATAACGCAAATCCGCAAAAATCCTCGGTTTTGTCCAAAAGATATGTATTCTCTCCCGACTCATCACAATTTTTTTTGTTGCTACTGCAACTGATCCAGAATCTTTCTGGACATATAGTCTGATAGCATATGTGTGTGCTCTCTTTTGTTTCCAAGGATTCATGTAGAAACAGAACAACAAGAGATGAATAATAATATGTATTTCTCCATCTCTCTACTAAGCCTTTGCCAAATATATATACCATTTCGGTCGTTATTTACAAACGGTACACACACGTAGCGGCTTACAATACACAAGCAAGCGAAAAACCGAATACTAAAGAGCTGAAACTGAACACTGTTTTTTGCAACAAATATCGGAATAAAACGTCGCGCATTTCCTCTATCTCTCTTGTTTTTTGGCACATGTGAACACGCCGTGTTTTTTGAACACCTGCCAAAAAATTATCCCGAAAGTGTGACTCTTTTTTGTGAACCTACCAGCAGATACGTGAGCTGGGTAGAAAGATAGATAGATATATGCACACAGATTTAGATGAGATTCTCTGAGATTTTCAAAGAGCAAAATGCAATAATTTTTTTTATCAATGGATTTTATTTTCGCTCGTCATCAGCATCACATGTGGCTTATCCCCTGAAAAAGCGCGTTCATCAGCCACTAATGAGTCAGGATATACGTTTATGAACATATATGTGGTGTGCTTTATGAGAATGTTGCGGCTAGCAACCAGAAGAGTGTAAAGAAACATTTTATATATATTTCACAATTTTAGTATAAAATACACACTTGCAAAACACACCGAGAAAGATTTCTGAGTTTGTGAACATGTATATCGTTTGTTTCTATGACTATTGCAACACACACATCTGTGTGTAATAATTTGTACTTTTTTATATGATTCTGCCCGCAACAGAAGCGCACCCGATTTTTATTTCGAGTGATTTACGCAAACTGGCAGGGTTTTTTTTACTCTTCCGCCATATCATTTCCGAGTGGCGCCTGTTTCGTGGGATTGAGTGAGTGGTGGTGTGTAGCGGCGATTTTTTAGAAATATAAAACTTGATGTTGGCATATATGTATGCACGTCATAAGAGCACACTGATTTATTTGTGAGATGCATATCGAGAGAGAGAGGCAGATTTTTTTTGGGTATATGTGATGAGGAGAAACACGTAAATGTATGCTAATGATATGAAGTGCGCTCACTTTTTTTCTTCTGTTACGCTCCATTTCAAATTGGTGGCATGGTTGTTTTCTCCACTTCTTCAAATCAAAGCAGCCACTCGCATTCAAGTCATGTTATGACACTATTACGGTACTTGAAAATGTGTGTGTGTGTGTGTGTGTGACTCGTAGTAAGTATATACGCTTCACCTTTGGCAAAGAAGAACATTAAAGTACGTGTGTTTGCCAATGTCGGTTTGGGTCCTTTTTTACTACAACCTATAAATTGAGACAGGTATAATGTCGAATTTTTTTCTCTGGATTGGTACAAATTACGATCGCACTTTTTTTCGACGATTTAAATTTTTCGACAAAGGTTGTGCGAAAAAGAAAAATGAAATTCATGAATAAGTATTCACATGACGACGGACTGCGAAACAAAAATTTTATAACGAAATTATGCTGGCAGCGTGGATTTGAACGAGGATTGTTGGGTTAATATTATGTCTCAAGCTATGATTTTAAAGATTGCAGCCAACTTGATAATTGAATGTTTCGTTGACAACGCTAAATCACAAGTACGGCAAAGTCGACCCTGATATAACTAGTCGAAATATTAGGTTCGAATTTATATAAAAACCTCGAAAAAATGTCTGTCGCAAACACGACCGGAACCCGTAGAAAATGTCCCGTATTTTATCACACACGTATTTTAGTTTCCGATGACCCCGAATGATATGAACGAAAAGAATTCTTGTTCGCATATATGTCATGAATTCTTGCTCAAAGATAATCTATGATGTAATGTATATAAAAAGCATATAAGTAAACTTCTACTTCATATATGACCCAAAAAATAAAATTCCGCTGGCTCGTTGGAAATATACGAATATTATGTTTCCGCGAGAGAGAGGGAAAAGGAATGTGTGCAGCGCCCGCACCACTTCCGCGTACAAATCATTTATCATTGATATCAAGTTTATTTTTTTGTGATACGTCAACTGTTTCTTTCTCTCATATCAGCGGAAAAAGTGTGTGTGAGAGAGAGATAGGAACATATAGTTTGGTTGGTGGTGAAAGTGCTTCGGCACGCTTTTCATCTTTCGAAGGAGAGAAAAAATACGTACGAGTTTATCCATTAATGTGATAGGAAATGATCTTGCAGAAAGGTATTTTTTATACAATGAATGATAAATACGCGTGTATATACGTAAACTTTCACTTTTTTTGGGGGAAAAGTATATATAAAAAGTAGTCCCTGAAGAAACGAATATATGTTATATTCCCGAACGTGTGTATATTACCCCGGGTTTTTTTTACCTTGTTTTAAATGATATATGAGAAATATATACAATCTTGTGGGGTTGGATGAGGTGTTTTTCTCTCTTGAAGATACGGGTTGTAGGATATTAGCTTTCTATATAATTGTGTGTACGTATCCTCGTTGACTTTCACTTTTTCCCAGAGAGAAAGCACTTTTTTTGAAGTACGTGTGTATTCGTATTCGTATTGCTGAATGGATATATGATATCGTGGTTTGAAACACAATAGTTTGAAACGAGTAACGAGAGAAACGAAACAAGTGGGAGTTTTCAAGTATGCATAATATGGGGGTTTTCTTTGTATATAGCTCCGTGATGTATATATAATCCACCCAAAAGTCTCTCGAGAAATCCAAAGACAATAGCGTGTGTGTGTGTTCTCTCATATTAAATTTAAAATTTATTAAATTTTTGAACAGGTAAGAAAAAGGAATTCCGTGTAATTTTCAGGAGGTGTGTGTGTTATATACACATTCTATACACACATACACACGCCCAAACAATCAAACGAAAGCATAGAATAATGGAGGTTCGACCGTCGTCCCCGTCAGTCAGATGGAACAGTTTGGAGCGACTGCACCCAAGTCAGAAGCAGCAGCAGCAGCAACAGGCCCAATCGAGCAGTAGTAGTCTGAGAACGTCGTCAAGACAGCAGTCACCGGAACTTCACTTGCAACTGCTTGCCGTACCCCAAGCGCATAGTCCGTTGGAAGAGACTTCGTCGTCATTGTCGCCGTCCACCGCGGAAGGGGGCACCAAATTCAGGAGGTACAGCTGCAACCCGCCAGCGAAGCAGTCGACGAGCAGCAGTAGTCCCCAACCGCATTTAAGACGAAGTAGTTTAGCCGCTATCAAATGGAGTGTTCTCGCAAGAAGAATCAGCATGGGCATGGCACATGAAAGAGAACCTCCTGAGGATCCTACCAAGGTACATACACAAACACTTTCTTTCTATATATTTCTACTAACAATCCTTAATGAATCTAATGCATAAACAAGTAAAAAAGTATCTATTAAGGGACAGGGTTTGCACACACTCATAAAACGTGATACTCCGGGTTTTTCTTTCAAAAAAAATATACCAGCACAAATGTGTGTTTTTTGAGGACCAAGAAAAGAAGAACCATAACAACAGAATAGTATTCTCTTTTCTCGTTGCCCTCTTGAGGGATACATATAAAATGAGATCTCAAGAAACAAATAAGAATTTTGAGAAGAAGAAGAAGAAAACTACAAGCGTTTTTCCGCTCCTTTATCCTCTCAAGTGAAAACATCCACATCTTGATAAACGAGGGTCATGCTTTTTTTTCTTAGTACCAGCTGCATTCGTATGTGTATTAGATCCTTTATCAGGGAGAACAATACTCGTGTGTTTTATAAAAATAATAATACTATACTGTATATGGACATAATACGATAATACACTTACGTTTCCCCTCTCTAAACGTATTAAGTTGAGACAAATCCTTTATGATCCATTTTAGTTGTGGTTTAGCATTGACAAGAGGCACACGGGTAAATAGACTCGCACACAAAAGTGAAAGTTATTTGTGTTTTCTTTTGAATTGATGTGCTGGAATTTTTGTTTAAGTTTTTTTTTAAATTCCTGGAAAAATTAGGAGTTTCAAAAATATAAACCTGGAATCTCATCGTGAGGTGTTTATTGTTTATTTTTTATATCGGATCAACTTCAAATAATCGCGCGTGTGATGATGAATATGGATTCGAAACAGGCGGTGGAAGAGGTGAACACGCATGTTGCTCAATTCCGTGATCTCCTCATCCATATCGGTCAAGCCAAGGATGGACCAGAAATGAGAGAGAAAATACGGAGAATACGAAGACAAACTATAGAGTCTTGTCGTCATGCTTGTCAAATACTTCTAGTTCAAGTGCGCAAGTAAGTTTTTTCTCTCAATTCTATACATAAAAATATATAAAAGGGGTGTACGAAATCTCTCGGGGAAGTTTCGAAAGTGGAGTCAAGGTTTGGAGGCTTCTGACTCGCTCACTGGTTTCCCCCAGTGCCTTCCTCATCTCAAACCCATATAGGAATGAATGGGAAAGTGGGAAACATTCAAATCAACGTTAAAATCATTTTGTAACCATGCCGACAAACCAAATATTTGAGCTTCCGCACATTCCCTATTCCACTTCCACGGATTTGAGAAGGTCGGTCAGTTTCTTTTCACGAAAGTAGGGAATCGTATTTTACCTTCCGAAGCAGTACCGTATTCGCGTATATTTTAGTTTCTGTGGCAACCTTTTTCTTATGTGCACACGAATAACACGCAACTGAATTTTTGAAAAATTTAAGCCACTCAAGTATACGGTTTGGAGTACCAAAGTATATCCCTATAGAAACGCTGTCATTATATTTTAATACTATAAGCGTTCGTTGAAAAATACAAAGTTTATGTATGTTTTGGGGAGTTTTTTTCCAAACTCACGTCTCAACCATATAACTTTATTATTGTTACTCCGTTTTATTCTTGAACACAACGACCAAATAAGCACTTGACTTTTTTTCGACAATAGACCACTTTCCAATATTACACTTTTGTGGGCTTGTCCAAATCATAAACATCAGAATTTATCGCTTTATTTCTGAATTTTTTATACATTTAAAAAAAATTGTAGTGGAATTGACAACAATTTAAGCGTAAAATGTTATATTGACATAAATTTTGGTGTGTTTGTCTGGCGGACGAGCGTAAAAACTTTCAAATATTTAAATTACACACGCATAAAGAACATATGCTTGAATTTTTTTACGTAGCGACGTAGCGGAGGATATTCCCCTCGACTTTATCCCGCAGTTGGTTCTCCTCTTTTTCTGCACCCAACTCCTTCTCCGTGAGCTACGGAAATGCCAAAGACTCGTGTTGACAATGCCGCTGGACATGTCCGCGTACTACGGTAAGTAATAATATTGTGTTCTTTATTTCTGATCGGGTTACTTTGGCATATATATGTGTTTATAGTCGTTTCCATATATGAGTTGAATATTAAGTTGTGAGGAATTTTCTGTGTGCATATACACAATATGTTTTTAACGCTAAAAAAGTTAGTACGTAGAGCTGACAAGTTTGTGTGGCGGATAAAGGGAAACTTCTTTTTTTCCATACTTTTTTTCCTGTGGTTTTCGCTAATATGTTGCAGCCAGCGTGTTCAGTCGAGAGAGAACACATATAGTTTATGTTATTTCGTTTTCTCTCTCTCTCTCGGTCGGAGAAAGTAAGAGAAATTCTTGACAAAAATCCACTCATGCAGAAATAGCGAGAGCGAAGCGAAACAGTCAGTTGCAGGCTATAACTCGGTTGTTCCTGAATAATTTCCCGTTCTTTTCGAGTTTCTTGTGCGGGTTCCCTTTGCGAATAAACCAAATAATAATAATGATAAATTAAACATAAAAGTAGTATATACGCGGTTCCTCGTATATATTATGTGCATAATAAGTCGTTGGTTTTTGTGTGTGTGTGTAGAGAACCGTCCAGGTACTTCAAACCTGGGCCAAGTGCTGTCTCAGCTGCTGCTGTGCCGTCAAATCAATCCAGACTTCAATCAGGAGGAACTGTGCTCCATCGAGAAGGATACGGACGAGATTCTCGCTCTCCTCGATGATATGCAAGAGTTTATGCCGAAGGAGAACTCGGAGAAGGTGGTCCTCACAACCACTGCCGCCGCTGAAGATGTTTTCTCAAAGTGGGCGAGGCGGAGGAGGCGAAAACCTAGGTGCGAGTGGGACACTCTCTGCTGCATATCAAAGTCGAGGAGACTTACCAAGTGAAAATAACATGTGTATTTAAAAAAAGCAATATATATACCGACAAACATGTGTGTGAACAAGAGACACGTTGTTTTATCTATATAAACTCGCCCTTGGTGTTATTTTCTTTTTATTACAATATATTTCTAAACCCAATTGTGATTACTGACCATTCAAGTCAGGGGAATAATTTGACTAGAAAGAGTCACGGCACACACACCAAAAAAACATGAGTGTTATAGCAACATACCAAAGCGTCATTAATAATCCAGTGTTTCCAATTCATATACATGATTGTTCGCGACCAGAGGGCTCTCTCGCTCTTGCTCCGCATACACGAATTAATTTAAGGTTTTGTATTGGAACCAATCAAATGCTTCAAATTAGCTCCGTGGGAACATTCAAAAAATTTGAAATAGAAAATCTCATTTAACCCCCGTCACCTTTTACTTGCGCTGTGGTTGCTTCCAGGACTTCTCCAGAAAACGATAGTTTTCTCCGGTCTCAAGTCACTTTTATAACATGTTCCAACTG